>JARFJB010002476.1:220000-255000 GCA_036346205.1 Vesta saturnalis | reverse complement strand
GAGTGTGTTAATGTTGAGTGGCTTATTGTACTGTTTAATTGTGTTGTATTTATGTGTATGGATTGATTTTGTTTTCTATTTTTTATTGTGATTAATGCAGTGTTGGTTGTGTAAGTCGCCTATTATGGTGTTTATTTAATTTGATTTATTTTAAATTGGGGTGTGATTTATTTTTTTTTATGTTTTATGTGTAGGTTAGTGTTTAATTTTGTGTAGTTTATTGTGAATTACTGGTATGTATTTGTTGATTTGAACTTCATTTTGTTTATTTGTTGGATTGTAAATGTTATTTTATAATGGTTTTTTGGTGGTTTCCAGTTTGGTTGACATTATGGTAAGTGTTATTTATTGAGTGTGATTGTTTACTGTCCTAAGTGTAGTTGACATGTAGTCTATGTGTTATTACGTGTTGTGTGCTTGTTGAGTATGAGTTTTGGAGTGTGTAATGTGTTGTGATAATTGTGATGTTGTGATGATTGCAGGAAAGTAATGTAAGTGAGTGTGTTGGAATAAGTAGTAGTATTGAGTGATTTTGTGTGTTGTTGAGTGTGTTATTGTGATAGTTGATCTAGTTTAAGATGTTTAGTGTGTTAATGTTAGAGTGTGTGAATTGTGTGTAGGATGGTGAGTTGATGAGTTTGTATTGAATGTGATAACTTGTGTTGTTTTTATGAATGTGGTGTGAAAGTTGTGTATGAATGTGATGATTGTGTAGTGAAATGTTGTTTGTGTGATGTATGTGTAAATTTAGTAGTGTGTTGTGATGTAGTGTGATTAAAAACGTCATATTGTAGAGTAGAGGTGTGATTTGGTTTATGTGATGATGTGAGTGTGATGTGTGTGAGTGTGTGAGTGTGTGTGTGTGTGAGTGTGTGAGTGTGGGTGTGTGTGTGAGTGGTGTGAGTGTGTGAGTGTGTGAGTGTGTGAGTGGTGTGAGTGTGTGTGTGTGTGAGTGTGGTGTGTGAGTGTGGTGTGTGTGTGAGTGTGTGTGTGTGAGTGTGGTGTGTGAGTGTGTGGTGTGAGTGTGAGTTGTGAGTGTGAGTGTTGTGTGTGAGTGTGTGGAGTTGTGTGGTGTGTGAGTGTGGAGTGTGTGTGTGTGTGTGTGTGTGAGGTGTGGTGTGAGTGTGTGAGTGTGTGATGTGAGTGTGTGTGAGTGTGAGTGTGGTGGATGTGTGGTGTGTGTGTGGTGTGAGGTGTGAGTTGTGGAGTGTGTGAGTGTGAGTGTGTGAGTGTGTGGTGTGTGATGTGTGTGGTGTGGAGTGTGTGTGTGAGTGGTGAGTGTGTGTTTATGTGTGAGTGTGATGTGTGTGTGAGGTGTGTGATGTGTGTGGAGTGTGTGAGTGTGGTGTGTGAGTGTGTGAGTGTGAGTGTGTGAGTGTGTGTAGGTGTGAGTGGGTGTGTGAGTGTGATTGTGAGTGTGTGAGGTGTTTGGTGGAGTGTGTGAGTGTTGTGTGTAGTGTGTGAGTGTGTTGAGTGTGGGGTGTGAGTGTGTGAGGTGTGGTGTGAGTGTGATGTGTGAGTGTGTGTGTTGTGTGAGTGTGTGATGTGTGAGTGTGAGTGTGTGAGTTGTGTGAGTGTGTGAGTGTGTGAGTGTGTGAGTGTGTGAGTGTGGTGAGTGTGTGGTGTGTGAGTGTGTGAGTGTGTGAGTGTGTGATGTGGTGATGTGTGATGTGTGATGTGTGTTGTGTATTGTGTGTGTGTGTGTGAGTGTGTTGTGTGTGAGGTGTGAGTGTGTGAGTGTGTGAGTGTGTGTGAGGTTGTGTGAGTGTGAGTGTGTGAGTTGTGTGGTGGAGTGTGTAGTTGTGAGTGTGTTGTGTGTGAGTGTGTGTGTTGTGTGAGTGTGTGAGTGTGTTGTAGTGTGGAGTGTATGAGTTGTAGTTGTGTGTGTGTGTGGTTGTGTGTGTGTGTGTGTGTGTGTGTGTGTGTGTGTGTGTGTGTGTGTGTGAGTGTGTGCGTTTGTGTGTGTTTGTGTGTGTGTGCGGGTATGTGTGTGTGTGTGTGTGTGTGTGTGTGTGGGTGTGTAATTATAGCCATAAAGTCTGGGTCAAGTTCGTTAACGAGCCAGTGGCGGGGTATTGTTTGGGGCTACAAAAAAAAAAAGATTGCTTCAGATTTAAAAGTTACGAAACTAGAAAACAAACTAATACTTTTTTATACATCTTCAAAGTAAGAAATAGTAATAACCAATTGTTTTTAGGGTGCTAAATGTGCATTTTTTAATTTATAAACCGATTTTATTGCAAGTCGGGTATTGGCGGTTTTTAAGATCGCCGTGTGTAAATAATTTATCAAAATTAAAAAATTCAAAATAACGGATCAAAAATGGGGGATTATCGTGTTTAAAAATCGATGTAATTCAAATTCAGATATTGTGGTTTTTTAAGTTGCTTATTACAAATTTTTGGTTAATATTTGTTTTACGTATATAAGAAAGCGTTATGGCAGATAATACATTTAATGCATTTCATTGTGTTAGATAGGACACGATGTTGTCATTTATGACCAATGTAACAAATGTACAATTGCCGTTTTATGTAAGCAATAGACCTTCACTATACAATTATGTGTGTATGTATGTGTAAATTCTTTACTATTTTTTGTCCTTGTGTGAGTGTAGTTAAACTGCATTGCAGTGGCCTTATTGATACCTGTTTAAATTCGTGCTTGTATTTTATGTGTAACTGGATCTGCATTCTTGTTTTCCTATTTACTTTATTGTGAACTTAAATGCCAGCATGATTGGTTGTGTAACGTCCGCCCTCATATATGGTGTTATAACTTTAATTCTGATTTATTTATCACAAATTGTGGGTGTGATTTCACTCTTTGCTATTTTTTACTGTTTTTATGTGTAGGTTAGCTGCTTCTAATTATTTTCTGTTGCTTAAGTTTATATTGTGAACACACTTTAACCTGAGTCAATTGTATTTTGACATATTGACATATTGAACCTTTTCCATTTTTTGTTCTTTATTTTGTTGGTGTATTTGTAAAATTGCTTAATTATTAATAAACTGGTTTTTCTTGGTGGTTCTTTCCCAGTTTCGAGTTGAACCATTAATGAGTAAAGCTCGTTAATTCTAATCTGAGTAGCTTCATTGTTTACCTGTCCCACTAAGATGCAACAGTTAACCCCATCTAGTCCTATCTCATTCACTTAACACAGCGTTGTCTGCCATTAGACTTGAGATATGAGTTTTGCGAGTAATTAAATATCAGACTTGTAAATAAATTCTAATGTTTTAATTATTGCCAGGAAAGTCAATGTAAAGTAAGAAAATATATTGGCAATAAAGTCAAGATACGTACTTGAGCGATTTTCTTTGTTCTTGAATTTGCATTATTGCGAATAAGTTCCATACTACGCTCTTAAAGATTTTATAGTGTTTTAATTATTAAGAGTAATTTACAATTACATTTGTAAGGATGGCTACCTTAGAATACTACAGTACTCTTTTACTTCAACCAAAAATGTGAAATAACCTTGTAGATTTTTTTTATTCTACATAAATGTGCGTGCGGAAACGTTGATATCAATCCAAATAGGATTATTTTTTTAGTCGAAAAATGTTGTTATAGTCGATTAATGTAAATGTGCTAAATTATTCAGATACAGTGTGTACACATTAACATATATTTTTAATTAAAAAAAAACCGTCATATTCGTAAGCACAGATACACAAAGGTTTAGAACTTTTAATTAACTATTCACAAAATTTGCAGTTATAAATGCATAAATACAATATACTGTAAAAAAAACAATAAAACTCACTGTATTACGTTATAATGACCACTATAATCAAATAAATTTTATTTTTGAATTTCAAATTAACTACAAACTTGAAATTAACCTTTTATTGTATACAATTTGATTCAAGCATGTAGTATGCTAATTAATTAATTATTCTAATTGTATATTCTGTTGTTTTACATTATGTAAATAGATATTACGACAGAACTTCAAGAGAATGTTTTTAAAGCAAGTTCAAGTTTATGTGACCAAAAGACAATAAAATTTGTGTCTACTCAATATGGCAAAATTTTGTTTTCCAAGCCAGGTTTTAGTAGAAACCTCTGAATATGCATCCGTCGTTATACTTCTTCATACCCATTCTAAGAGCGATTTCTAATAACTAGATTGGTAGGTATTTATAGGCGTGGAAAAAACTGCAAATTCGGTAAGATGGGAGTGGTACTAAATTAAAGCGTAATATGACTGTAATTTCAGTGTTTATGTACCTTTTTTTTTTGGAAAGGATTGAAGTTTTGGTTTAATTTAACTAAAGCAAGACAATTATATACAGGTTAAATAAATAGTTAGCAAACACTCCTTAAATATCTGGTGTGGAACATCACACGACCTTCCAACTATAAAATGGAAATTATAAGATATGAAATAATCTTAATATAGTATACTATGAAGTTAGTTTATAATACAAGGGATTATGGCAGGAGTTTTCCGTATTATAAACGAATTTAATATGCTCTTTTATCGTCGAACTAGCCACTTTGAGGCACAATTTAAATGAAATAATAATCCCAGATCGTTACAAAAAATACCATTTCGCAGGAGTTCATGAACGGTCTTATTATAGTTGCCATTGTGTTGCATTATAAGTGTCATTTATTTCTTGTAAATAAACAAATTTTGCAAAAAAGGATTCAGACTTGGATGAAGAAATCCTGAAAGAGCAGAAGAAGCTGAGTTGAGGCTTATACTTAAAAAGTCCGAAATCATTTTGTAACGCCTCTTTCTTTACAATAATTAAATTTAAAAGGGTTCAATTTAATTTACCTCGGTCTAGCTCAAATCGGGTCTTGTCTCAACAAGACGGGGGTGGTTCGTATTGTGGTGCTCAACACTGCACTCTTTGAATAATACAACAAAACTATTTTAAACGTATATTACCTATTGTTTTATAACTCTAAGATAATCTAACCTACAGGAAATAACAATAATATAACAAAACAAATCTTATTGGGTGTTACTCGGGATGTCCTGGTTAGCAGCGCCCGTTTGGCTGGTCCCCCGTGAACGGTAGTGGTTGTTACTGGATCCTGAGCCGTTTATGTGGAAATATAAATTATTGTGGGTCAATGGTTGGTGTGTTATGAGCCAAAAATCCTACTAATGCCGATTTAATTTTGTTTATTATGACCGTTCAGGCCTGCCCTGTACACGGTAGCCTGGTATTTGTTCAGGTGGCGCTATGTAAAATTCTATATATTTTAGTTAAGCTGGGGCAACTAACGCGTTGGTGTCTTTAAGAAGGTCAAAGAGAAAATCAATAATTTAAAGTAACCTTGGTGCGCATGACTATTCTTGTACGTGATTTGGCTTTCAGACTGACTGGATATGAGCTCAGTACTTGGAATGCTTTATACAAAATAGGTTACTATTTACATGTATTAAATGCAAATTGTACGTACGCGCTTAATTATCTAACCTAACTAAACAAGCTGATCTCAGGATTTTTTAATTAATGGAGAACGTATTTACAGTAATGAAATGAATATCTAACATTTAATTATGCCCGAAAATAAATGTATTAATTCTTTATTATTAGAAAAACGTCTGTTTTTGTTAAACGCGGATACTTTTCGTATTAGCGAAACTTACTCTAACTAACAAATACAGGGAAGACGGAGTTTATCACGATCTTTTACGTTAATAATTATTAAAGATTGCTTCTTTATTAATTGTTATAAACGAATTAATCGGAGGCGAGTTTACACGACCTTTTAGGACTGAGTGTAATAAATTGAACAATTCTGAGAATTGTTTCCGACGGAATGCAGGTGTTTCAAGTAAGTGATTTATATGCGATTGCGAGACGCCGGAGTACGTTTAATGTAATTTATCACGTAGACGCACCACGGGTTCGTCTTTATATCTGGAGGATCACGTGGGTGATCTCTACGAATGCGGCTTCTGGTATTGAGATTACCTCTAGGTCAAGGCGTCGCTTGTTTGTATTGCTATTTTTCTCAGGATCAGGTCGGTGTATTGTATGTGTAATATCTGGTTAATACAGAGCCCTTACTAAGATTCTGGGTCCAGCTCGTCGGCTGCTGTACCAAGGAATCTCCAGGTGGAGCGGTAGAATTTGAGCGAGTACCCTTCTTGCCGCTGGAGTAAATGGAAGATGCCTTCTGGGCGTTAGCCTGAAGTAGCAACGTCCTGATTTGTGTGTATGTGTGTCGAAGGCAACTTCAGGCTACACAGCCTTTCGTCTACTTCTAGTGTGTGTACTGGTTGCAGGAGGTAACTTCAGGATATACAGCCCGTCGTATACTTCTAGTGTGTGTACTGGAACGGTTAGATAGCTTCAGGCCCTGCAGAACGTCGTTCCTCTAGGTGTCTGGTGTAATGTTTTAGAAACGTGATGTAACAAAACTTATTTGCTGTTAACCTTAGCGTAACTCAACCAGCAGTTTGATTGTACAAAGCTGATTGACTGGTGACGGCGGCGAAGTAACGCGACTAAAAATGCACGATGATACAGGATAAACGGATGCGGTAATCGGCAGGTCGGCGACGTATACAACGACACTAACTACGGCAGGCGCGCGGTCTGGATCTCGGTTCTGGCTGCTGAAGACGCAAACGTATCAGGAAAGCGGAGTCGCGAAGTAACAAGTAGCGGCAGGTGGTCGCGATAAAGTAGCGAAGCAAGTAGCGCGATAAAAGTAGTCGCGGATAAGTAGCGAAACAAGTAGTGAAGCAAGTAGTCGCGGGATCGCGGACAAGTAGGATTTCTTCCAGTAGCGCCGCGGTTTTTATAGCTGATTCCGGTGGGTGGATCCGGCTTCTATGCAGGGGTCCTCTGGCTGTGATTGGCTGAGGGTTCTCGGACGTAATAGCATTTTATGCTTTTTAATATCTACGTCGGAGGGGATTGAAATTAATTATTTATGGTGCAATGTCGCGCAATCTTTTGTAATGGGTTTTAATTTTAAACAACTGTACCTATCGTAATTACTGTAGGGCAATTAAAAATTAATTACATAAATTTTAGTAAATTTAAGCTGGATCTTTACAATTTAAGAAAGAGCTCGACAGATCTATTGAGTGGATGTGCACGAATAATACGGAAACTGTTACAGAGAAGGTTTTGATTGAGGATTTCCTTGACCAGGTAAGTTCATTACATCATTTATTAATAGTATATTAAAACATTAGTTTATAATGTTGTAAAGGGACGCCGTTGGATATCCCGATTTTTTATTATTTTTAATTAGTTCCCGAAGTTTATTAGCAAGACGCCGTCCTTTATAAAAATTTTCCTATCATGATTAATTATTTGCTAAGTAATATACCAGTACTGATTCACAGAATTTAGTAAGATAACGTGACGCGCTAAATGCACAGGTGCAAAGCATCATAAAAATTCGTAGAAGTTCTAGTAAAAGTTAAACAGATTTCATAACGTTGCATAAAATTGCACAATAATTAATCATGCATCCTCCCTCCAGACGTAAATCCCAAAAACGTTTAAAAGTTTGTATACGTCAGAGCATCTTCCACCAATACGGGCTTACGGAATCTCACCACCAAAGTCTCGTAACCACCCTCGCGAATTCTTTATAAAAACGCGGCACGCGCTGCTGGATAGAGATAGTCGTAATAGTTATAAGTAGTTGTAGAAGTCGTAATAGATATATAGAGATATATTCGCGTTCGCGCCGACTGCTACCTGTTGTAAACCGTCCGCCTGTAACCGTCGTCCGAGTAGAGATCGCGACTCCGCGACCTGATAGCATCACCGAAGTCAAAAGGTTAGAGTTGCAGAGATCTAACGTTGAAAGTACGTAAGTTGAGATACCTGGTGACCGGGATATGCAGGGTTGTAAGCCCGACGTACTCTTCTGTTACCAGACGCACTCTTCTGTTACGACAACACACCTACACTGTGGAGTTTGAAGGGTAGTAGCCCGACATTCCATTTGACCGACCGAGATCCTATTGTTTAGTTTAACGGGTGGTTTGCCCAGATTTCTAACAAAGGAGATCCACCTATACACACCTACACTGTGGAGTTTGAAGGGTAGTAGCCCGACATCCCATTTGACCGACCGAGATCCTATTGTTTAGTTTAACGGGTGGTTTGCCCAGATTTCTAACAAAGGAGATCCACCTACACACCTACACAAACACCACAGCACAATACACCTCGACAAACGTACCAGCGACCGCCAGATACCTGTAATTAAAACCTCGCCGGAAGATTAGCTGAACACCGTAAACACCGTTAATCCAGTAATATAGAAACGTAACCGTAAACACGAGACGTGTCCGTCAGTATTAAATAACCACCGTAAAGTAAAACAAACCACCACCGCCTCCACCATAAAACGTAAGTTAGACGCGAAAGAATTTACTTTAAAATAGAAAACGAAGGTTTTATATTTTAAAACGGCCAACATAACAAAAAGCTTTTAATTTTTATTTTGTTTAAATAAAACCGGTATACTAAAATTAATCTCGTAAAAGTAAACAAATAATACGCCGCCACCGTACACCAGCTACTTAAATAAACGAAAAGCTTTCATTTATTTAAAAGGGCAAAATTGAATGTAAACGTGAATGAGTTTATTTTCGTAAGAAAAGCAGGTATAAAACTTTACACTTGTAACCGACCGCTTTAAAATATTGATTATTTCTTTAAAGGCAGAGCGTTGAACTCAGTGTGTTATCGCGCACGTGTTTACACCGCGTTATCTTGCTACCTGCTTCTGTATTTTATACAGGGACGTATTTAGGTAAAACGTATTTATTTATTTCGACATTTAACCAGTATAAATTAAAACAGTTAAAGGACGTAAACTAAAAGTCAAAACCCCAAACCTTCTATTAATGTTAAATTACAGAAACTCCAGAGGACCACCTAACCATTAGTACCTGGACGAAGGATGTCTACTTAAAGATAACAAAGAGGGAGTTAACCGTTATATTGGACACTCGAGAGCCGGGATCACAGTTCAGTATATTTACCTGTATCTATATCTTAGTTGAAAATTAAATAACCATACAATATAGAAGTGTAATAAATAGGAAATAAAGTTATATGTGTATGAACCTTTGTAATCTATTTGTTCAACGTGTTGAGAGCCTGAATAACGAACCCCGATCCCAATCTTGTAAGTACAAAATTCCGACCGAGCTAGAAAAGGGAAAAGTAAGAAGTATTAATTAGTAGTAATAATTAAAGTAAATGTAACGAAGAAGTGAGGCATTACGTTTGACATCCGAACATTAGTATTTTTACATTTGGCCATTAAGACCCCGCTAGTGTTAGCGTGTTACAATGTAAGCGATTATGATAGGAGTGATTGTTATAACACGAACGAAGTGAGTGTTATAACAAAAACGACTATCATAATCGCACATTATAAACGAATGTTTTACGCTATTTTGTAGTCGAGTAGACCCAACGGAACATCAGTTAAATTTTACTTTTATCTTCATCTTAAAAAACTACGAAAAATACAACATTGCAAAGTGTGCTAGTTGCTATGGCGTTTTTTCCAAACAATTCAACTTTTTCTCGAAAAAGAATTAGTAAAAAAGCGGAAGAAGCAGAGCTTAGTTTGGTTCCCAGAAGATCTGAAACCGCTTACAACAAAGACTGTGAAAAATTGTCGTCGCGGTTAAGACAAAGTGTGGAAACTGTGACAGAACAAGTTCTACTTGCTTACTGTTTGGACCAGGTATTAGGAAACCTTTTAATTTTGCTCATATTTATGCTTTTTTCTTTCATTAGTCGAAGGTTTGCAAAGCCTCATCTTTATGGTGTACTTTTTCAAAGCTGAAATGTATGCTGCGAATAAAAAATAACGTGGATATTGACAGAGTCCCAAAATTGAATGGTTTCATAAAAAGTCGTTCGATTGGTTATGTACCAAAAAAATCGCAAGTATTTTCAAAAGAGCAATTAACAGAGTTTCTGACAAAGGCGCCAAACGAAAAACATTTGCTTTTGAAGGTACGATTTCAATAATGTCAAAGCTGCTGTCGTTAAACTAATATGATTGTAGGTGGTTACCATTTTTGGTTTGTTTGGGGCGTGTAGAAGAGTAGAATTCTATAACTTATGCACAAACGATCTTGTAGAAGAAGGCTCTGTTTTGATTGTTCATGTTAAGGATTCCAAAACCCATCGGCCAAGAACGTTTACTATTTTGAATGAATCTGGAGGAATCGATTATACTGAATTGATCAAAAAGTATAGAAATTTGCGGCCAAAGCATTGCAAAATTCAAAAGTTTTTTTGTTTTATAATAACGGTAAATGCACCTGCAACGCCGTAGGAATCAACACATTTGGACAGATTCGTAGGAATATTGCAAAGTACTTGGAGTTACTGAATGCTGAACTGTATGTGGGGCATTCATTCCGAAAGACCTCAGCAACAATTCTGGCAGACAATCGTGCTGTAATGAAAATCGTACCATAATATGACAGATTATAAACAATTTTTAGTGTGTCAACGAGACAATTATAAGACTACTGGACTACAAACGTTATTATAGGTTTTGTTATGAACGAATAAGTTCAAAAGTAAATATGTAATTAAAAATTATTAATTTTATTAATAATAATTTTTAATTTATTAAAGATAATCATTCTTTGTATTTACTTTATTATAGAAAAATTACAAATCATCTTCATTATGGTGCATGTACTCCAAATTAAAATGTATGTTACGTCTCAAAAAAGATGAGGACATCAGCAACTTTTCAAAACTTTCGGCATTCTTGGAAAACTGTTCTGTTGGGTACATACCACAGAAGTCATTAGTGTTTTCAAAAGAGCACTTACTTAATTTTTTTCTTGAAGCACCCAACGACAAATGCTTTTGAAGGTAAATTTTTACTTTTAAGGTTATTCTTAATAAATATGATTACATTTTAGGTAGTTGCAATATTTGGTGTTTGGCGGTTGCAGATGCATAGAATTGTACAATCTGTGTGTTGGGGATATTATAGAAGAAGGTTCTGTCTTTGTGGTTTATATTAGAGATACCAAAACACATAGACCCAGGGTTTTCACCATATTAAACGATGACAGTAGAGTAAATTATATTGACCTCATTAAGAAGTACATGAGTTTAAGACCGAAGCATGTGAAGATTGAAAAGTTTTTTTTATTCTACAATGGGTGTAAATGTACCTGTACTCCTATTGGCATTAACACATTTGATCAAATTCCTCGACAGATTGCCAACTATTTAAATATTCCCAATTCCGATCAATACACAGGACATTCATTTCGTAGAACTTCTGCCACAATCTTGGCAGACAGTGGAGCTGACTAAACGGCATGTGGATTGGAAAAACGATGCTGTTGCTGAAGGGCAAGTGGCAGACTCCATCGAAAATAAGAAGAAAATTACCAAAACCTTAAGACCTAGTAGCGTACAATAAATGAGTAACCGAGAAATATCTATATTAACATCTTGAAGCGAATCCCTTTTTGAAACATCTGGAGGAATTTCAATTACCGGAAAGTCCAACAGCACCATTAATGCTAACATCATTAACAATAATTTCTTTAATATTACATTAATTGCAGATCATATTCTAACTGTAGTATTAATATAAATAAATAATTTGTTCAATTCCTTTGTTTGTATTTCGTCGTCAAGACGACTTTATGGCACGACATTACACCACGCTAAAAGTGACAAATTATTAACGATTTTGACATTAATAACCAAGGCATACTAATGCTAGTCGATGACAAACATTCTTTGTTGTCAAAAATATTTTGCTGCTGCAGTCAATTGTCATTAATTTAGGAAAAAATGGTAGAATAGTTCTGGTCTAGTGGTAGGAGTCGTCTGCCAGACGATCGGTGCGGGTTCGATTCCCGGTCGAAGCAGTTATCTTTTAGGTTACAGTTGTTTTATTTATGTAATCTACTTCCATTAATAGGTTACAGTAGTTTTGTTTATCTAATCTACACTAGATAAAAAAGATACATTTTTGCGCATGTGCGGCAGTTCACCAATTTTTTTGCGGCTCTGCCTGGACAGCACAGTTAACACTGCCTAACTTAAATCATTTCAGGTGGAAAAATTGATAAAAGTTGTGATTAGTTTGTTATTCTCAATGTTTATAGTAACCCTTATAGAAGCATAATTATTGCTTTGTGATCGACATAATTCTTGTAGATACTTTACATAACGTAAATATCGATACATTTGTGATTATTTTATTCTTGTAGAAGAAAGTGTGTACAGTGTAATGTAGTACGAAGTTCAACCAAATTATAGATGTTGAATATTTTAATTTAGCACATAGTTTAAATAAATTTCGTATTGCTAAGTTAAAGAAAAAGCAATTTACATAAATCAGTACATGTATTCAGTCCACCTATTAAAGAGTTATCAATACGTTATGTAAAAATTAGAATGTTTATATTACATTGAAATTAAAACATTTAAATAAAAAAAAATTACTCACTATCAGTGTCACTTTCAAAAGTAGAATCGTTAACAGATATAATTAATGGCTGCATAACCTCAAATTTTTTTTCAATTTCCCATCACTTTAACATAGACACAACATCATGTTTAATGCATTTCTGCCAATATAACCCATGAATTCTTTGCCAGGATTCCATCCATATTTCCTTTACATGGCTATCGTTAAATTTGGAATTATGTCTTCCTATATTTTTGTTGTGGTATTCTTTGCAGTTTGCCTACACCAGTCCACACTTGTGTGCTATTTCATCTATTTCGTACACCTTTGATATTGCATTATCTGCAACTAATTGCAGTAATTCTTTTTTAAACATGCTAAGTTCATAAGCTATGTTGTGCTTTAATAGAAAATTACACACTTCTTCCTTCTTAGATGAATTATTTGGAATTTTTTCTGAAAGTTTGGAATGATAACTAGCATTAACTACTACAATTAAAGATGATTCGTTTAAGTTTGCAATTAAATTATTTTCAAACCATTTTTTTAACAACTCCGCACACATATCTCCATGATAGTCTGCACTTTGTGACTAGAAAACAAAAGTGAAGCATTGGAAATAAGTCCATCTTCATTACCTACATGAAAAACTATAAATCTAAAAAACACAGTTGTTTTATCAGAAATTATAATGTAATAACTAAATTACAACAAACCTTACATTTATCATCCCAGCTTCTTTTCTGCGATCCTCGACGGAAAATCCAAGTTTGATCTAAGAATACAGGATTGCATAATTTTTCTTCGTTATTTTTGTAATATTCTGTTAAGAATCGTACACGATTGGCAGCAATATTTGATTGTTCTAGTAAACGTCTCCTACCATCATCTACCTTAGATGAAAAGCCAATGGAATGTAAGAGACGTGTTAAATTTGATCTACTGAAATGGAAAACTTGTCTATTGTTTAATTAGTTTTGTAATGATGCTAGCCTAACATGTATCTACAAGAACAGGTATAGTACTAGAAATATCCTACATGTTTGTATTTACGTTTTGAATGCATTTCATAAATTTTTCTCTTTGCAGCATCCTTCACAGAGGCATCAACTTCGGTGGATTTAGATTTTGTACGTTTTCTCTGCTTAGCTGGTAACTGTCGGAGTTTATTTTTTTTGGGGCTTCTGCAACCCTTTTTTTATAGCACTAACTGTATTTATACTAACCGCATATGCTTCAGAGGTGCGCTAAGAGCAGTCCTTCCAAGTATCATATTTTGCACAATAATGTATTATATATCTGCATAACAGATACAAATGGAACGAGTAACCCTTGATTATCACGTTCCTGTTCAAAATCATTAAGCATGTTCATAAATACGGGCTGCGCTTAAGATTTAAGGTGCTTATTATGTAGCATATCTAAAATTTTGTAAATTTTATATAAGTTATGTAAAAATGTTACTAAATTACCGATAATTCACTGTAAAAGTTGTAGATAGTTTTGAAAAAAACTGGTTTCCACAAAAAGTAAAGCAAAAATGCTTTAAACAGTAATTTCAAAAAATGACAGGAGGGAAGGATGCTGCTTCTTAATCACGACACCCGTTTTAGTGCACACACGCGCGCGCGCTCACACGCACGCACGCACGCACGCACGCACGCACGCACGCACGCGCGCACACACACACACACACACACACACACAGACACACCCATCCACACGCACGCACTCACCCACGCACACGCACTCATGACATTTTCTTTCTAAAAATGTGTTTTTCGTGTTTATGCCATAACAGTCGAGAAATTCTGAAAATTTAAACTGGTTACATAGTTTTCTCTTTATACGTACGTATATGAGAAAGCAATTATACACAAAAAAAATTTACGTCCGACCAACTTCGATTTGCCAAATAATGATGGTTGGCTTGTTTAATGCATCCTACTGCTTTGCATTTATTTGAGACTATTTGTTTTGCAATGTCCTTGCAAAAGTACTTTAATACTGCCATTTTTTTACCTAACCTCAGGGTCGTTTTACCTAAAAAAATAATACCTTGTTAAACTGTTATATTTCCAGAATTAGACTATAAAATCCGTATTTCTAACTGTTTTCCACCATTTACATAATTCAGTTTATATACCGGGTGAGTGAGACCATACGTATCAGTATTCCTTTTTAAAGAACGGTAAGTCGTAGAGAGTTGGTTTAAAAAAAATTATTGTAAACCCCATAATAAGGAATTGAATGGTGCCATTATTTCTCGGAAAAATTAGTATCCTGAGTAGTTTTCTTCACAATGTCTCCAAAATTTTAAGTGGCACCATATATAAAAAAAGATATTGTTGAAAAGATCGTTAAAAAAGAAGAAAGTTTTATACAAAAAAAGGAGATTATATTACAAGTGAGTGAAATAAGCCATTATAAGCAAGTGAGATTTTTGACTCACCAGCGCTTGCGCGAGTGCGACAAATTCTCACGTGCTTATAATGGCATTTCGCTCACGTGTGATATACGACGTTTTGTCCAACAGTTGCATTTTTTTTTAACGAAAAACTTGAAGAGATTATTTAAAAAAAAGTATAAAAAAGAGTCAAGCAGCCAGGTCTCGGTTGTTATGGTCGGTCGACCGGATGTCATGAATACATTATTGATGAAAAACAAATTTTCGATCATATTTTCATTTTTACTAGTATGGAATATAAATATAAAATTTAGTCACTATGAATAAAATTTGATTTTAGTCACTTAAAACTAACGTATAAAACACGCGAAAAACTGCAACTGTTGGACAAAATATTTTATTACTCCCACCCCTTTTAAGTAATATTCGACTAAAATTATTAAATTTGAAATTCATAGTTAACAAACAAAATTGAAAAGTCGGATTTTAACGAGTCTGTTGAGATGATATTTACAATGCTAAATAGGATAGTAATATAAGAATACGTTCAGTATAAAAGGTACATTAAACTTAGAGTCATTGCGATAGATTTAATTAAACATAAGTAAACCCCAGGTTGCTTAAGTTAAAATTAATATAAAACTGAGTACATGTGTGATTATACAGCATATTGTTAGCTATTTGATTTAATTTTTACAAGTATTACATTATAATCATGGCTGTACAAGAGAATTATTCACAAAAGTAGTTTCCGATCATCTTCGGAAGTGTTAAAATTTGTATTTTTTAAAATAAAATTCATGTTATTCAATTGAATAAGGAGACCCTGTTTTGGTAGCATAATCTGCTTCAGTTCTGAAAGTAAAAGAAAATAATTTGTATCACATAACGTAGGTGGAGTAAATTGTATGATAAAGTTTAGGGAAAAAGACGATTTTATAAAAGATTCATATAACTTACAAGTGAAAAATGTGAAATTAAACAATTATTACGAAAATAACTTACATATTAGTGTGAAGTGAAAATGTGGCAACTTAAATTAACATCATAGATGCAAGTTAAGTGCAAGTGTTGAGAACCAGATTATGTCATCTCCTAACATAGATGTTGAGTTGGAATTTTTCAAATTGAACTATATTTGTGTTAGAGACTGGTGTCTCTGTATGTTTTTTGGGTCATAGAATACATTTCTGTTCATAGTTTTCCTGTAGATAGCAAAATAAGTTATATATAAGTAAATTTGTATATGTAAAATTGCATAATTATTGAATAGATTAAGTAGTTTAAAAGTAAGTAGGGCAAGTGGGGTATCGTTGGAAAGGAAATTTTGTGAATCAAATGCTAATAATATTTTTAAGATCAATCCTCATATAAAAAAGTTGTATGAAAAAGTAATTTGAAAATTTTAGAAATATGAACCAATGAGAATTACGGGCTATTGTGTTTGTATGGTAAATTTTCCCCAGTCAAATTGGTTGTTAGGGAAAAATTTGGTACTGCATTGGTTGACTTTTCAATTTGTATTTAATAATACGATAACCTAAAATAAAATTATTGCATTTAATTATGAAATGAATAAAATCGAAGTGTTTATGAAAAATCTTAAAGATATATTTCATCATTGTACCTGTACCGGGTGGCCAGATAAGAATGAAAAGTGTTGTTTCTCGGAAACTATTCGTCGTAGAGAGTCGCAGTAAAAAATGTTATTACTAAAGTAGCCAAAAAAAGGCCGTGGAAAATATTTTCAAATGATGACCGCCAGGGGGCGTAACCGCCATCTTAAACTTTTAAAGTGATTTTTTGCTGAAATCTACCTAGTAAATGTACCAAAAAATTATATGCTTTTTAAAGCTCAGCTTTATTCGAGTAATTTTTGTTTGACGTATCTATTAAAATAAAGTGGTAGGGGACGATTCTATGATTTTTTAAATAAACAGCTGTAAGATTCATTAACTTACATTGATATAAATCTCATTTTAGCTGCTCCAATTTTTATTATTGAAGATCCATTACCCAAATCATACCTGTTTTAAATCCCAAGAAGTATACTGGTCCAACGGTGGTTGATATACCGCATCAGCTTGTACCGGGTGGCCAGATAAGAATGCAAAGTATTGTTTCTCGGAAACTATTCGTCGTAGAGATTTGTGGTAAAAATTGTTATTACTAAAGTGGCAAAAAAAAACCGTGGAAAATATTTTCAAATTTACAAGATGACCTCCAGGGGGCGTAATCGCCACCTTAAACTTTTAAAGTGATTTTTTAATGAAATCCACCTAGTAAATGTATCAAAAAATTATATGCTTTTTGAAGCTCAGCTTTATTCAAGTAATTTTTGTTTGACGTATCCATTAAAATAAAGTGAGGGGGGGAAGTGATTCAGTGATTTTTTAAATAAACAGCTGTAACTTCTAAACGACTGAACTGATTTGAACAAACTTAGTCTCTTTGTAAAGAACATTTATTGCTCCATCAAATCTATCTCACCTGTAATATGTTTAATTTTTAGTGATGCCGCTAGAGCGTGTTCTTTGATATAATATCAGAAAATTGCAAAATTCTCTAAAAAATTAAATGCAACAACATGACTTTTTTTCATAAAAATGAGATAGAATCATCCCTAAATAAGTTAGGGAAAACCGCATCTTGATATCTTATTCCTACCCTAAAATATCGAAGAAAGAAAATTTAGTAATAAAATTTGAAAAAGTCGATATTACACCGGTATTTATTTTTTTTCTTTTGTCAAGATTCAACGAAAAATTTCATCATTTTACAATTTTTAAATAATGAAAGTTTTTATAATTTCAAAAATTAAGTGTAATAATATGGTAATATTTATTTTTGGAAGGTATTATTTAAAATTTGCGGAATTCTTTTTAGTAATTTTATTTATGGTCCTAAAAAGGACCGATTGTGCAATAATCGCTACTTAAGTAGGCATTAAGTAGGCATTAAGTAGGCATCAAGTACATATTTAATGCCTATTTAAAAACTCGAATTGTCTCCCATCGACCTCGATTCATTGTTGGAGCCGCTCATGCGTGGACATTACAGCAGCTTCAATTTCTGCTCTTGATAGGCCACGAATGGCCCCTCAAATTCGTACTTGCATGTCGTCTCTCGTTGTTGGTGGTTTCGTAAACAATATCTGATAACCGACCTCATAGATAAAAGTCCAAACAGGTTCAGTCTGAGGATAGGGTTGGCCAAGGAAACAGACTTCGTCGTCCAATCCACCTCTGGTGTGTTCTCGCACATTTATTGAAAAATTTGCTGGGCAACCATCTAGTTGTAAAAACATATTTTGCCGTAATTGCAAGGGGCACATCTTCTAATAAAATAGGCAACTGGTTTACCAGAAAATCAAGAAACACAGCACCATTTAGTGGTTCATCAAAGAAATAGGGACCTATAATAGTTCCTTACAGGATGCCACATCCAACGACCTTGATGTTGGACCATGTGGAATCCGTGAGGATTGGTATCAGACCAATAATGCATATTATGCAAATTAACGTTTCCATCACTTTTAAAAGTGGCTTCATTCGTCCAAAGAATTTCGGATAAAAATCCCCTATTTGCGCTGATCATGCGCAATATCCAATGACAGTAATCTATCCGTCGGTAAAAGTCTTCGTCATGTAAGGCTTGATGTACAACCTTATGATACGGGTGCACTCTATAAATTTGAAAAAACAAACACATTGTGAAATATGTAAGGTAGTATTTTCATTAACATAAGAACTTACCTATGATCCTTTAAAATGTTTTGAATAGTAGTTCGTGATATATCCAACGCGAGAGACATTGCTCTCGTACTAAGGTCGGGATTCAATGATACGTAAAAGACATTATAGATAGTTTTAAGGACTTACTTATGCAACATACATAAATTACTCTGTCTGTCTGTCAAATTTTA
The DNA here is from genome assembly GCA_036346205.1 of Vesta saturnalis. Taxonomy (NCBI): domain Eukaryota; kingdom Metazoa; phylum Arthropoda; class Insecta; order Coleoptera; family Lampyridae; genus Vesta; species Vesta saturnalis. The sequence goes on along the minus strand of JARFJB010002476.1, from coordinate 236,239 downwards.
ATATTTGTTTACAAGTTGATTTTAGGTATTTGTTTTTCCCAATGGCCTACTCCTAATATTCTACCTATTCTGCACTTGCATATTTTATGCATTGATTATTATGTCCCTACATGTTTTTTTAATTTTTGAAATTATGAAAACTTTTATTATTTAAAGATTATAAATTGATAAAATTTTTCATTATTTTAGGGTAGGAATAAGATATCGAGATGTAGTTTTCACTAACCTATTTACGGATGATTTCATCCCATTTTGATGAAAAAACAGGCATATTGCTGCTTTTAATTTTTTAGAGAATTTTGCAATTTTCTGATATTATATCAAAAACGCGCTCTAGCCGTATCACTAAAAATTAAACATATTACAGGTGAGATAGATTTGATGGAGCAATAGATGCTCTTTGCAAAAAGACTAAGTTTGTTCAAATCAGTTCAGTCGTTTAAAAGTTACAGCTGTTTATTTCAAAAATCACTGAATCACTTCCCCCCCACTTTATTTTAATAGATACGCCAAACAAAAATTACTTGAATAAAGCTGAGCTTCAAAAAGCATATAATTTTTTGGTACATTTACTAGGTGGATTTCAGTAAAAAATCACTTTAAAAGTTTAGGGTGGCGATTACGCCCACTGGAGGTCATCTTGCAAATTTGAAAATATTTTCCACGGTCTTTTTTTGGCCACTTTAGTAATAAAAATTTTTACCACAACTCTCTACGACGAATAGTTTCCGAGAAATAACACTTTGCAATCTTATCTGGCCACCCGGTACAAGCTGATGCGGTATATCAACCATCGTTGGACCAGTATACTTCATGGGATTTAAAACACGTATGATTTGGATAATGGATCTTCAATAATGAAAATTGGAGCAGCTAAAAGGAGATTTATATCAATGTAAGTTATTGAATCTTATAATATTATTCGAGGTTATGTTGATGATTATTACTTATCACCTTGGTGTACATATGTAAAGGATTCGAGTAGATTACATACCAGTTTGCAAATAGTGTAACTCATTGATTTTATATTGATACGATATCATTTTAAAAAGCAGAGCTCTGATGCAATTCGTGCACAAGTTCAATTCGGTGATATCCGCATGCGCGCACTATGTTGTGTAATCGCATGTGATACAAGGTGTTGGAGAATAATAATTTTTATACGATTTCAAATTTATTTCAAAATGTTACAAGTGTTCAAAATGTCTTCCATTTACTACTAAACACTGTTGAGCTCCTCTAGTTACGCTATCAGTGGCTCTAATTACTTCTTTAATGCTTAATGAATGGCACGTTGAGGATATCTTTCCGCATACATTCTTTCAGCCGCTCTGTAATTTTGTCTACATTCTCCCAATACCATTAACGTATCAAAAACTTCTAAATTTAAAAACAGCATAATTTCACTAATTTAAGTTAACTCTTAAATTAATGAAATTAACTCACTTTTTAATAAAATAAAATTTTTACATTGTGTCTACAAACACGTATCAATATCCGACTTTTTAATTTTGTTTGTTAACAATGAATTTCGAATTTAATAATTTTAGTCGAATATTACTTAAAGGGGGTGGGAGGAATAACATTAATTTTTCTATAAAACTTTCTTCTTTTTTAACGATCTTTTCAACAATACCTATTACAACATATGGTGCCATTTAAAATTTTGGAGACACTCAGGAGAAAACTATTTAGGATGCTGACTTTCCCGTTACCGTCTACCTTGTATGAGGTTTTTTCAGGGGGTTTTCCTCATACACATGTAGCGACATGGTCACTGCGTATATGCACACATGTGCGGCTGCTTAGGCGAATGCTGGGGTAGTATTTTCCCCCTCAGAACCCTAACTCCGTTCCTTCCGATCCTATCCTGACCACACCCATCCTTAATCCCACCATGCATACATACGTAATGTATGTATGTATGCTGGGAATCCATGATTGTGGCTGAAGCAGCTCAAAAGCTCAAGCAGCCCGCCCTCCCCCTTGGGGAGGGAATGAAATACGTGGCCTTTTCCGTTTTTTTTCGAGAAATAATATTACCATTCGATTCTTTATTATGGAGTTTATAATAATTTTTTTTAAACCAATTCTCTACGACTTACCGTTCATTAAAAAAATACTGATACGGCTGGTCTCGTTCAACCGGTACGTATATGGCAGTCATACATGTAGATTGAATTGATACTTAATATTTTCTTGCATTCTGCCGACAATTTCTTCTTTTTACATCTTTTCTTCTTCTCATCGTCTTCCACAATATATTCTAGTAGTTTAGGTATCTTTGGCACATTTTGATTATTTTCCTGTGCTTTTCCTACATTTTCTCCTTCTTCTCTACCTTTTACATCATTGTGTGTTCTTTCACATCTTCTCTATTTTCATATTCTTTAAATACAACAAACTACTTAGCAGTTGTATAGCACACAATAGATCTGGATTTCATTGGTTTTTATTTACATAGATTGGTGCCTGTAACTCCTAGGTAGAAATTTTATTCAAAACCTACCTAATAAATTAATATCGTCTAACCTTTAACCCGCATATTTATGTATATCTCCATTTTCGACCGCAATAGTTTTCCAATCCTCGATAACTCAACTGACGATTTTGTGATTCTGTAATAGCTTCTGTGGACTTTTACATCATATCCAAGATAAATTTCTAGCCATTGTGTACGTGTGCGTGTGCGCGTGCGTGTGCGTGTGTGAGTGTGTGTGTGTGTGCGTGTGCGTATGCGTATGCGTGTGCGTGTGCGTATGCGTGTGCGTTGTACTGTGTGGCGTGTGCGTGTGTACGTGTGCGTGTGTGTCGTCCTGGTGTGTGTGCGTGTGCTGTGGTGTGCGTGTGCGTGTGGTGTGCGTGCGTGTGCGTGTGGTGTGCGTGTCGTGTGCGTGTCGTGTGCGTGTGCGTGTCGTGTGCGTGTGCGTGTCGTGTGCGTGTGCGTGTGCGTGTGGTGCGTGTCGTGTGCGTGTGCGTGTGCGTGTGCGTGTGCGTGTGCGTGTGCGTGTGCGTTGCGTGTGCGTGTGCGTGTGCGTGTGCGTGTGCGTGTGCCTGTGCGTGTGCTTGTGCGTGTGCGTGTTCGTGTTCGTATGCGTGCGCGTGTGCGTGTGCGTATGTATGTGCCTGTGCGTGTGCGTGTTTGTGTGCGTGTGTGTATGTATGTGCGTGCGTGTATAAGTGCATGCGTGCGTGTATGCGTGCATGCGTGCGTGTGTGCGTGCGTGCGTGAGTGCGTACGTGCGTGCGTCCTTCAAAACGGTTCACTTCACGTGTCACATGTAGTTTAATACGTGTATCGGCTTCTGGATGGTTTCACTTCAGATATTGTTCTTCTTTAGATGCATTGCTATTGTATGAACAGCACCGTTCAGATTCTTTCTGGCGACACACATAAGGTAATGGTATCGCCTTAGTTTGTTAACCTGTATTAAAATATTTATCGTAATAGTTTTAGTAAAGGAAAGAGCTGGATTGAATAGTTTTTAGTTATTTAGAACAATGTCATTCATTTTTTTGAATGACCTGATTAAGATTGCTAAAATAGTAAATTTCAACTAGCGAGATTTATTTTAACTAACCAGATGTCTATAAGTAAGCTAATTTCTATTGGAATACTTATGTGGATCCTATGCCCTTAATTACTAATTTTTTTCTGTAGTTGTAGAGATACCGGTGAAACGTTTAAACTAGCATTCACAAGAACTTGTGATTAAATTAATAGATTACTTTAATCGAGAAAAATCAAACCGAGGCCCATGAATTCCAATTACTGCTGTTTATGAGTTTAGTAAAGTGACCACGGCTTTAATATTGGCTATAAAAAATTACTTTTAGAGATTCGCTGAAGCTTTAGGTATCTGCCAAAAAAAACCGTTTGCACGATAAAGCGCAGGAAAGACCTTAATCGAGTGTTGTCATCGCCCGAAAAAAAAAGACCACGAAGCAAACCGAAGACCAAAGATTTATAACGAAACACTAAAATGGCTATTAGAAATACCTTACACGACATAAAGAAGGTAATGCATAGTTTAAAAGTCCAACAATAAAATAATTTATACTTATTAAAAATAGGTGAACATGTCACTATAATTTCTTTGCAATCAGGGTTAGCTGCTAGAAAGTACATCGAAATTAGTCGTACATCATTGAATACAGTGTGTCCGAGATTCAGCATGCATGTATTGCTATATTCATTAATATTGTAGATAGAAAGTTTTAGAGAATTTTATGGCTATCATCATGGTAAAGTCAGATTTGAAGTAACTTTTTTTGTTTTTGAAATAATTGAAGAAAACAAAAATTGTGCATTTTCTACTACCCCCTGTAGCTCTTTTATTTGAAGTCTGACAACATTTTGATTTGTACATTATTATGACACTTTTAAAAGACAATTTTAAAAAAAGTACCAAAATTTATCTACAGTCATTTGTTTTTGAAATACATACACTAACTATTGTTTTTTATATGGACGCCATCTTGGATTTTTACATTATCGAATAGTATTTTTTATCACCTTTTCAGCGATGTACCACATGATACGAGAACTTACTTCCAACTATCAAAAATTTAAAAAACATAAAATTGAAATAGTAGGCCTTGAGAAGGCATGGATTAATAAATGAAAAATTTATACAATTAGATTCTTAATTATTGTAATTTCTAATAACTAAAATAAAAACAAAACCGATAAAAGTAACTATCATAAAACATGCTCGATATGTCCCCCTCTACACTCCACACATTTTCTACATTTTCGTATCATGTAATACATTGTAGAAGAGGTGTTAAAATCCACTATTCGATAATGTAAAAATCCAAATAGCGTCCAAAAACAAAAGTTAGAAATGTATTAAATTTTGTAAGTAAAAACAGATAAATTAGCAAGGGTTTAAATTTTTGATAGTTCTCGTATCATGTGATACATCGCTGAAAAGGTGATAAAAATACTATTCGATAATGTAAAATCCAAGATGGCGTCCATATGAAAAACAATAGTTAGTGTATGTATTTCAAAACAAATGACTGTAGATAAATTTTGGTACTTTTTTTAAAATTGTCTTTTAAAAGTGTCATAATAATGTACAAATCAAAATGTTGTCAGACTTCAAATAGAAGAGCTACAGGGGGTAGTAGAAAATGTACAATTTTTGTTTTCTTAAATTATTTCAAAAACAAAAAAAGTTACTTCAAATCTTTACCATGATGATAGCCATAAAATTCTCTAAAACTTTCCCCATTTAACCGACATTCTATCTTCAATATTAACGAATATAGCAATACATGCATGCTGAATCTCGGACACACTGTATAGTGCTGAATGAAATTGTATTTAATTTTGAAAGAGACGACAACCGTATAGCTAACTGAAAGGTTGAATATCTGTTGTATGAGAACTTCATTTTTAAGAATTTGTATGGCAAATATTAACAGCGAGTCTGTTCATCGACAGGATGCTTTCCTTGACGAAACATGAATATTTGCTAAAGCAGCAAAACTCAATCTTGGCAAGATAGTGATATCCGAAGTGTTCGAAAAGAAAATTACCAAGGTAAAAGATTTTATTCCCGAGGCAAGCTTACTTTTTCAACCGAAGTCTGCAACGAGCGATTACCACGGTGAAATGAATGGTGATATATTTACAAAATGGGTTCAAGAAAAGTTGATTCCGAATTTAGAAGAACCATCTCCAATGGTCTTAGATAATACACCCTACCATAGCATTTTGGTATTGAAACAACCCACATCAGCTTGGAAAAGGACGATATTATAGCATGGTTACATGAAAATAATGTAATATTTTCGAACTGTCTTTCAAAATGCGAGGTACTACAATTGGATAAACACAATAAAAATAAAATAGTGTACGTTATCGATGAATTGTTATGACATCATGGTCATGGTCTTGCACCGTCTCACTGCGATTTCAATGCTATCGAACTTATATGGGCTCATTGTAAAAGATACTTTAACGCACATATTGGCCGTGACGGTTATGGGGACGACAAAGTATTGGCAATGTGGTCTGAAGCTTTAACTATGTGTACTGCTGAAATATGGAGTGAATGTATTCGATATTAATTCTAATTTTTTTTGTTTGATTTTGTTTTATTTTGACAACATAATAAGTAATTGTGAAATTTGTCAATATGATAGAACTATTTCCATGAACATTTATTTATTACAGCGCATATTTTTTACATTGAAAGTACAATTTTGATATTCTTATTAGTTTTGTGATTTTACTTTCAGAGCATAAGGACACGCTTGTGTGGTGGGCGTGATACGAGCAACAATCATTATCTCTGTCTCTGAGGTCACTGATATTTCACGAACCTTTGTTTATAAGTGTGTGTTTTATTTATAAACGCAAAATGTCGTTCAGTCAACCCAACAATTTCTACTACCCACCTCAAGTAAGTCAACAACAACCTGCATAGCTACCCATGTTAAATATGTCACAACAAATGTATGCAACTTCTCAGTAATCAACCCAGTTTCCTGCATTAAACAACCCTTTTGCTTATGAATGGCAAGCGACAGTAAATAAAAAACGCCACAGAAGCCCTGATAGAAATGTATTCAAAAATTCCAAAACTGGTTAGGAGCATCTACTAGCAATAGACATGACTTGCTCTCGACTGAGATGCACGACGTACAAACAGACAATACACAGGACAAATTTATCCCTAAGGTGCCACAGCCCCCGTCTATTTTTATATCTGAAGTTAAAAATATAAACCCGTTAACGACACTGTTAAACGAAATTGCAAAAGATAAATATGCAATCAAAGCTCTAACAAATGAAGAGGTCAAAATACAAAGCGCAACTAGCGAAATTTACTCTGTTATAATTAAGGAACTGGCTAAAAAACATACAGTTCCACACACATAAGCCTAAACAGGAAAACAATTTTAAAGTAGTAATAAAGAAGTTTCAATATTCTACAGCCACTACTGATATTAAAAGAAGTTTAGAGCAACTGGTACGTAACGTAGCAAATGTATGGAACATCAAAAACCATAAAACCAAAAACCCACTCCAAATGTTCATTATTGAACTAAAACAACAAGGAAATTTACAACACCAAGCAATTAATGCACACTAGCTTAGTAATTGAACCTCCCCATGCTAAGAGGACAATACCACAATGCACAAATTCTTTTTTTTTATGATTGTGGATTTGAACAGGCTAAATTTGGCCTATCGTGCTAAAGCACTCAGGATCACTTAGGAGGATGGATAGAGGGATAATGAATTGCCAATAGATGCCTATGAACAGCTACCTTAAATTTTCTCATATCATAAGTGAGAGGAAAACAGGAACTAGGGAGATCATTACAGAGTTTAGAAGACGTGTAGAAAACTGTGGATTGCGCCCGTTTGGTACGACAAGTGGAGATTTGTACTGCATACTGATGATGTGAATGAGCGAACCGAGTGTTTCTCGCAAAGATAGCCCGAGATGGTATCAAACAATATAATTCAGCAGCACAATAGCCGTTGTAATAACGATAATACAAAGAAAGAACTGAAACCATCCTTCTATGCTCAAGGGACTGTATGTGAGAAGTTAAGGACGGGTCATTTATAAGCCTAATCGCTTTGAAGATATAGTCATACCCAACAGTCATACCCAACAGAGTAATAGAGTCTGAAAACTTAAGAACTGAGCCATTCATACTTACAACAGGAAGTGATCGATCTTTTTTGGCGGACATAAGGCAATACTGAGTTTTGTTAACATTAAATTTAACTAGATTATTGGTTCCCCATTCGAGAATACGTTGAATGTCTTTGTTGATTGAATTTGCCATTTCAGCTTTAATTTCTTGATTTGACATAGAAGGTGGATTATCACTATGAGTAGACTGAGATGAACTACAATGAAGAGTGCTATCGTCAGCAAAGCAATGGATGGGGTTAGTTGTTGAAGAAATAAGGTCATTTACGTACAGTAGAAAAAGTGTAGGCGCTATAACGGATCCCTGTGGTATGCCCGCGTTAATGATAACTTCTTTTGAAAAAATGCAATCAACTGCGACACGTATTCGTCTTTTATCGAGGAAACTAGAAACCCAGTTGATGAGCGCGTCATTTAACCCAAACGAGGTGAGTTTGGCAAGTAAACACTTATTCCAAACTTGGTCAAATGCCTTTGAGATATCTAAAGCGACTACAACTGTTTCACCGGACTGCTCTACTGTATTGTTCCAAACACATATGAAAGAAGATCGCCTGTTGAACGACTTTGCCTAAACCCATATTGGTGGTCACTAAGGAGTTTGTTAGTTTCAAGGAACGTGAGCAGTTGCTGATTGATGGCTTTTTCCATGATTTTAGACAAAATGGAAGTGATGGCAATTGGTCTGTAATTTGAGGGATCGGTCTTATCACCTTTTTTGGGAATAGGTTGAACATTTGCCAACTTCCATGATGAAGGGAATTCCGCAGAAGATATAGAGATCGTATAGAGCTTAGATAGGACTGGTACTAGTTCGTGGGAACATTTCTTTAAGACAATAGCTGGGATACCGTCTGTGCCAGTCGCCTTATTGAGATCAAGCCTACTGATGATCGATTCCAAGAGCTTGTACCGAAAATGAATTGGTTTCATAGCGTATGAAGAAGAGTTGACTAGGGGCACATCTTTTCCAGAATCATTGAGACACGAGTTTGATGCAAACAAATCCACAAAAACGTTGGCCTTGTCTACAGAATAAGCAACTACCGATCCGTCAATAGACGTCAGGGTGGGCAAATGAAGATGTTCCAAAGTTTTTACTGAAGGCTTTAGCTAAAGAACAAAATTTACGACTGCATAAAGGAGATGTAGCTAGTTCATTGCATTTTCGTTATTTGAACAACTTTTTAGTTTTAGTGATGACACTTTTGCAGATATTTCTAGCACCATATTTCTACATGACTGTCGACCGATTTGTTAGATTTCCATTTGATGTAATATTGATTTTTTAAAGATATTGCATCAGCACAAGCCTTATTGAACCAGGGTTGGGAACGTGACTGACCCATACGGTACTGTTTTTTGGGAATGTATAACTCCATTCCTATGAGGATGACTTCACATACTGAAAGAGCGATGTCCGAAGAAGAGGACGACTTAAAACAATATTCACGCCATGGAAAGGTTGCAAAGAAATCCCGTAAATCACTCCATCGGGCTGACATTAAACACCACAAGGTTCCATCTGTTTTGCGAACAACAGTGTAATTAGGCACAGTAGAAATGATTTTTATTAGACAATGGTCGGAAAGACCTAAAGTCGAAAGAACGGAAGTTTTATAAACAAGAGGGTTTGATGTAAGAAAGAGATCTAGAAGATGTGGAGTATGGTTAGGGTTATCGGGGATTCTTGTTGGTTCAGAAATCATTTGTGTGAGATCACATGAAATAGCAAATGTTTCTCCACTATGACCAGCGGGGCTTGTACTAGATGAAAACTGAAGCCAATTAGAGTTATGCACATTGAAATCGCCTACAAATGAGATATCGCAAGATGGAAACTGAGACAGGAGATAGTCAACTTTCATACTAAGGTAATCGAAGAAGTCTTGAAAGTTGCTGTCATTAGGAGACCTATAAATGCAACAGTAGAATTTCACAAAATTAGGACCAGAATGTTTAAACCAAATCACGTCAAAATTTTTATTTTCTAAGGAAGAAACCCTCTTGCAAGCAATTCTGTCCTTGATGTAGGCACATACGCCTCCTTTGTATCGAAAGTTAGAGTGAAGGTGATATTGAGGAAATTGCAAGTCGGGTGACTCGGAGCTCTCAGAGGAGACTTGTGTTTCAGATAGAAATAAAATATCAGGTTGTAATTGTTCAAGATGTTGGTGAATAGCGTTAAGATTAGACCTGATACCGCGGATGTTGCAGTAGTGAATCAGAAAGTTGATACTTTCGATGACCGAGGTTGCTTGGGCCCTGCCCTCCCGGACATCCGAATGGGGCAGGATTTTACGTCCGGAATTTATTACCCTAGAAACCACAGCCATCTTATTTTTTAATTTGGGACTTTTAATCCGATAGGAAGACAGTGAGGGCGAGAAGAAAGAATTGCCAACACTTTGACCATACAAAGAACTATTACCATCATATTCCACGATGTATTAAATGCACACTATTCCCCAAAACTATTGAGTTCCCGCGCAAAACAAAAGGTGACAAGGTAGTTTGTATTGCAAGGAAAATCGCCCTGCAAATTACAGAGGTTGCATCATACACAAGCAGCTACAGGAAAAACTCTAACCGATGCTGAGAAATAATATCCAAACATTCAGACATAAATCCTACGCCCAAGCTTAAGTACTGCCGGGAATTTCGTATGCCTTAAAAGCTGCCCATAACACAAACGATATAACAAATCAACAAGGTCAAATGCTACAAACACAACAACAAACTCATGATATAGCAGAATTAATATTCAACATGATGAAAACTCTTATTTCACACTACCCTAATTACAAAACTTTCATAAGGGCTCACGAACTTAATATTGGCGCATGGAACGCCAATGGCCTAAGGCAACATGCCCAAAAAGTTAAAATGTTCCTTGAAAAGAATAATATTGACATACTGCTTATCTCTGAATCTCACTTCACTAACCTCAGCTACTTAAAGATTCCTAAATATAATATATATCATACTAATCACCCGGATGGCACAGCGTACGGTGGAACAGCTCTAATCATACGGAGTGACATTAGGCGCTATGAAATGGAAAATATCAACAAAATCATACCATAGCCACCACTGTATTAATAGAAGATAAGGCAGCTCCTTCTGCAGTTTCAGTTATCTACAGGCAACAAATTCGTGCTAGCTGGTAACTTCAATTATAAACTTGAGCACTGGGGCTCAAGTATTACTAGACCTGATGGGAGAAGACTACTAGCTTCTATAAAAGAAAGTAACCTAAATTATATATCTACTGGCGAGCCAACTTATTGGCCAACCAATTACAGGAAGCTTCCTGATTTAATTGGTTTTGGTATTCTTAAAGGCTAGCTGCTGATCAATTACTCATCTCAATCACCTTATACTCAGACATAATAAACATAACCAAGCAACCTACCTTATACAATAAAAATACTTCCGACTCAGACTTGGCTACCTGGTAAATTCTAAAATACTACTCAAACCTGAGTATGTCTTTGAACGTACAACGACTAAATATACTGAACTAATACAGCAGGCTGCATGGGAAGCAACACATGTGCCAACAAAGCCTACTGCATGCGCAAACTGTCCTATCTTAATAAAAGAAAAAATAAAAGAAAAAAGAGGACTGCGATCTCGCTGGTAACTCACCAGATAGGATGCAGATAAGAAAGTACTAGACAAAGCAACTAAACAATTCAAACATCTTCTACTACAACACAAAACGATAGCAAACAGGAATATCTAGCGAATGTCTTCAAGCCTCATCCCACTCTAAGTCCAGAAAAAGGTAGAGATATTCTTAACCTTTTCGAATCTCCTTTTCAAATGCAACTACCGCCTAAACTGTTTACAATTAATAAAGCACAGGAAGTAATAAATAAGACTAATCACAAAAAAGCTCCAGGGTGTGACATCATAACAGGTGTACTAGTAAAGCAACTGTCTAAAAAGGCAATTTGCTGTATTACACAAATCTATAATGTCGTCTTAAGAATAGGATACGTACCTAGTATATGGAAAACGGCTCAGATAGTAATGGTTCCCAAACCAGGTAAACCGCCTGGAGAAGTCGAGACCTACACATGTATTAGTCCTCTTCCTATATTACCCAAAATCCTAAACCAACTGTTATTCTTAAGAATAAAACCAATGCTGGACGAGCAAGAATTGATACCAAGCCACCGATTTGGTTTTTGCAACAAACACTGAACCATTGAACAAGTTCACCGGGTAGTTAGTAAGATATTTAATGATCTCGCGGGCAACAGATACTGCTCCGTTGTTTTCTTAGATTCCTCGCAAGCTTTTGATAAGGTCTGGTATAAAGGATTATTCTATAAATTAAAAAACTCTCTTTCTCCTCATATATACCTTATCCTTAAATCATACTTGACTGATAGAACTTTCTGCGTTAAATATGGACTCCATCCGATACACTTTGGTGTTCCGCAAGGCAGTGTTCTAGGACCCTTTCTCTATCTGCTGTGCACAGCCGATTTTCCGACATCGAGGTGAACCATGACTGCTACCTTTGCTGATGACATAGCAGTATTAGCATCACATATTCGACCCGAAGAAGCGTCCATATATCTACAAGCACACCTAAACAAAATTCAGCAATGGCTCAAACTAAATCCCAGCATGTAGCTTTTACGATAAAAAGGAAAAACTGTCCAACAGTAACTCTTAATGGTGAACAGATTAAGCTCGCTGATTCCACCAAGTACCTTGGACCTCATTTAGACCGCAGGATTACATAGAAAACGCATACCTTCAGTAAGCGTAAACCACTAGGTCTTAAATTGAGTAAACAAACTTCTGGTTTATAAAGTTGCCCTAAAGCCCATATGGACATATGGAATATCACTATGGAGAACTACGGGTAAGTCCAACGTTGATATCCTGGAACATTTTCAAACCAAAGTGCTTCGTACTGTTACAAATGCGGCATGGTATGTTCCGAATAGGGAATCACTAAGTGATCTGTGTATTCAAACTGTTAAAATCCAAAACTTTGCAAACAATTATAAAGACAGACTAAGTGTTCATCCAAATGTAGAAGTCCATTCTCTAATGCTATAAGATGAAGAACCTGGAAGGCTGAAAAAATTCAAACCATCTGACCTACCGACACGTTTTGACTAAATATGGACGTTAGTATAGTCAATATTAACACAAATCCTTACTATTCTTGCTTTAGATAAGAGTGTATCATATTATGGAAAGAGTTCAATGGAACCCGTCTCCACAAAACTGTTGTAAGGCAGCTTACACTGCCACAGTACCTGTAAACATGACATATTACTGCCCTCTGGGGCAGATTGTAAGAAATTGGCCTTAAAAAATTTTTCCAACAAATACACTATATATTTTTGTAACTTTGTTCATGAATATTTATATAAAAATTGAACACAATACATATTTTTTCATAATACTTGACAACACTGGATTATGGTCTTTCCTCCCCTTTATCGTGTATACGGTATTTTTACAGATACCTAAAGCTTCAACGACTCTCTAAAAGTAATTTTTTATAGACAATATTAAATCCGCAGTTACTCTACTAACCTCATAAACAGCAGTAACAGGAATTAATAGGGCTTGGTTTGCTTTTCATAATTTATAATTGAATTTCATCCAGTGTTATGCTTTAAAAATCAATTTTTATATTCAATGCATAATGTCTATTATCAAAAGTCGACCTAGTTACTTTATTTTTCATTGTTTCCACAACTTTAAAATTAGTTAGGTTATGTGCAGGTTTTGTTTACTTTTACGAATTAATCTAGACTGTAGACTAGAGTGTACTGTAAGAACTGTGGCTATTAAATAACGAGACTGACGCTGTAATAGTATATCATGACACTAATGCATAATCGAGCCTTTAAAGCATGAGCAACGAGTTTAAGGCCACAACGCACAGTGGAGTGGTCTTAACGTTGCGAATGCTTTAAAGGGATTATGCATTGTGTCATACGATATTTTTTAGTATGAATGCGTAATTATAATAGTAATAGTAGCAATAACCACAATCATTTTAATTGAAAATCAAATTAATAATTTCCATGCATTTTATCGAATGGATAGGTAAATGTCATTTGACATTTGTTTGAATTATTAAACGTCATTGTTGTACGTATTGAAAATGACAATTCACAATGAAATCTGACATAATCTAATCTTAAAAATTATTATTAATTTTATTAAATACGTAAATAAAAAGTTTACCTCGAGTAGGATTTGAACATACGACCTGTACTTTACTAGAGTACTTATAATAATAATCTAATCTTGTTTATTGAAGCGGTTACCTAGATACCTTTATACGCACGGCGTGCGATAAAAACCCGATTATGCACGCTTTTGCATTTGTTTTGGATGACTTATGATACATGAATACCAAAAACCTTTATTTTGATTTAATAGCCACACCTCGTATTTTAGTAATAGTAGTAGTTTTTCAATACAGTTTAATCGCTCAAATCGATTTCTAGGTCTTCGGATGATGATTCTGTAACGTTGATTATAAATTCTGCAATATCATCTTGAAGGTTGTCAGCTACCCACAACTTACTTTCAACGATGTTTACATGACCTATATAATGTTGCCAATTTTCAATCGTCACTTTTTTTTTCATTTTAATATGATGTTTGACTTCTGTTGGGTTCAGTTGACAGTGGTAAGGAAGCAAACGAAGACCTCATGACCTCTTTCTTGTACCATAACATCAAGTTTATTCTTGTCATATAGATGCCTCACTTGTGCTACAGTAGCCAATAGGTCTGCCTTCAACATGTTATCTTCAATGAGCATTTCTTTCTTACTAAGCCAATCTACAATTTGTTCCTTTCGCCACCCCATTGTTGGAATATTCTCTACTTTCCTGATGTGTTAAGAAGCATTATCAATACCGATAATTGAATTTGGTGGTATATTTGGAACGAGTTAATTGATAAACCGCTTCTCGTAAGTGTCTGCATTCATTTCATTGAATGCATCGAATGTGTTCTTTTTACAGAGGAAAGTAAGTTCCGCACCAGGAATAAAACTATTATCGCCACCAGTATGAACTAAGGCAAATCGGTGTCCAAGACCACTTGGTAGTTTTAACCCTGTACTGAGCCCTTGATCGAATGCCTACCGACTACTTTTAATAGTGGTGTCACACCGTGCCTTACTAGCTGTGTACACCACGTTAACGAAATACCACATTATTTTATGAACGTGTAATTAGAGATCGAATAAAAAGACTAAGTACCCTCTTCTCGGAACTTTCTGATGCATCTGAAGTATTTATGCCTTCATCTTATAATGTCATCACGTTCAACAAGGATACTCTTACGTTGCATCTTTTGAAACTCAAAACCCATATCTTTCAAGAAGTTGAATAGTGTACTGCGTTTAAAATTTGGTAGATCATCATCACCATTAATGGAAGAAAGGAAAAAAAAATTGCAAAGTATGTTAAGAATTGTAACAATTTGATCAATTAGCGCACATCAAAATTTTATTTTATATTTAATTAATAATTATTATTAATTTTATTAAATACATAAATAAAAAGTTTACCTTGAGTAGGATTAGAACCTACGACCTGTATTTTGCTATAGTACCGCGCTAATTAACTGCGCCATCAAGTTTGAAGCCCTAATCGATGTAAATTTTGACTTTATGTATGTAGAACTGATGTAAATTCTACATGTAATGAGATTACAATCAAATTACTTATATTAATGGAATATAACCTAAGTAAGAATTATTTTAGAAATAGGAAAGCAAAAATGGAACTAAATTATATTTGTAAGGAAATGTCTATAAGTAAAGGTTGTCCACAAGGCTCTTGTTGTGCACCTGGTTCTTGGACTATGTTGTAAATTATTTGTTAAGTTTAAAATTTGGAAATGAATACTAAAGTAATTGCGTTTGCTGACGATCTTATTATTATTTTTACAGCTATAAGTAAATGTAACTCAAGCAGAAAATTATGCTAATATTGACTTAATAGATATTATGAATTGGGAAAAAAGTAATGAATTACAGTTTAATTAGAAAAAAATCTAAGGTTTTATTAATATCAAAAAAAAAAGATCTACGCGTAATGCAATAATAAATATATATTTAAACAATACAAATTTGGAACAAGTACAAGAATTAAAATACTTAGGAATTGTTCTTGAATCAAAATTTGCAATTGATAAACGTGTCTCTTGCTTAACTTTAAAATGAAAGAAAATAATAAATATGATTTGTAAATCGACTAAAATTAAATTGGGATTAAAATCTGAAGTGCTCAAAATAGTTTATAAAGGTGCTATTTTACCGTTGTTATCCTATGGTATTCCTGCTTGGATCAGCGCTTTAAAAAGGAAAAAGAACTGTACAAAATTAGAAAGTGTACAAAGTGTAATTAATATTAAAATAGCTAAAGAATATAGAACTATTTCATACGAATCATCATGTATGATATCTGGCATAACTCCTATACTAATTAAATTAGAAGAATTAGTAAATATTTACAATACAAGGAATTTAATTAACACCAAATATAAT
>JARFJB010002476.1:110000-207500 GCA_036346205.1 Vesta saturnalis | reverse complement strand
CACACACGCACACACGCACACACGCACACACGCACCACGCACACACGCACACACGCACACACGCACACACGCACACACGCACACACACGCACACACGCAGATTTGTGTATTTGATATACTTATGCAGCTGTTTCAGAATTTTTTTTTGCCATACGTCGTAAAAAGGGCTAATAACTCGATTTGGCGATATTGAATAAATGTTGATTTCATAACCTAGATATGACTATGTAGTTGGAAAGTAAAGATTTAATTGATTGTTTATACTCGTTTGAAAACACAAGACAAAGTTTGTATTTTTGAATGTATTTCTATTACGATTTAGTATATATTTACCTATTCTTAACTTCATTATTATGTACCATGTTATGTTATCTTAGAAAAACATTTATTAGGACCAAATTTAAGCCTATGTTCTAAAGAAGGAATATTAGAGATTAATGCTACATGTTCAAAATGTAAGTATGTTAAAACCTGCGAAACTTGAAATTCAAAAGTATCGCTTATCTCGAATAGAACAATGTATACTTTTACGCTGTGTTAAAGAGAATCAAAAACCACAGAATTATTGATAAGTACGTCCTACACCTATCTCTCACTGTTTTTGAGTTATTTTTATTTATCTATATTACTCAATATTTCAACGGTTTTTCTTGTGGTACTATTCGCAGTAGCCATGAAATTTAAAAACAAGAGAGACAAATTTCCATTAAATACTAAACACTAACGTATATGTAAATTAACTCCAACAGAAATTATATTACGTTATCATAAGAACTTGATATAAAATAAAGGAACATTCTCAAGTCCTTGGGTAATCCAACTGTTACTAATGAATAACCTTTTTCGAAAAGGAGTCCCTCCTGTTGAATGCATACATTTAGTCGTTTTATTATGATTTTCCTCACGTTTCCCCGCACCACAAGTGTTATCGTTACACAATCGTGTAGTACCATATCTTCCATGTCTTCCATTGTAGTAGGAGATGTGACATATACACGTTCTTTAACATGTCCCCATAAGAAGAAATCTAATGAAGTAAGACCGCACGACCTTGGACGCCACTGGACAAAACCTCTACACCCAATCCATTCTTGAGGATAATTATCATCTAAAAATTTACGTATCTCTCTTTTTTCTAATTTTATGTAAACCATTACAAAAAATTTTGTTCGCAACACGTGTGCTGTCACATTTTTGCTGCTTGGCTACGCCTCGGGTAAAAAAGAACGGCCTCGCACCAAGAAATGTGCAAACAGCGCAATAACGGTTTACAAATGGTAATAGTTTACCGTTATACTTTTATAAAACCAAACGAACACGGTCCTGTTTCCTTAGAAAGAAGCTTTAAATTATTTTTTAAAATTCTAATCAGTTAATTTCCCAAAGTCATGACGGAGCAAGTGTCATGAGCGGCGCACATAGTTGCGTACAAAAACTTATTACAGATAAATTCAAATATGCCCATTATATTTATTGTTATGCGCATCAATTGAATGTAATAATGTCTCAGGCAACAAGCATAAAAAATGTTCGTATATTTTTTCTGATTTGAGTGATATTACCAATTTTTTTTCAAATTCTCCACAAAGAGTTGCCATATTAGATGAAGCAGTTGGAAATAAAGCATCTGCTACAAGGTGGAACTTTAAAATTAGAACCGTTAATACTGTATATGACAACAAAGAAACACTTACATGGAAGAAATACAATACACATCCAGACATGCACCGATACAAATGGTGTATTGATTGGTGACGTAAATATACGACTTCTGGTGTAAGCAGATCTTATTAAGCGACAGTGCGGATGAGCTACAATCTGCTTTGAGGAAGTTTGATACAGTCTGTGAGAGTATGGACCTAAGGGAAACGTGAACAAAACTAAGATGGTGGTGATCAATCGAGAAAGTGGGAAGGAGAGTAGAGTATTTACTCTGCAAGATGAAATTATGGAACAAGTGAACGAGCTGGGTAGAATGTTTCTGCGGATGGTTCAATGGAGGGAGAAATTGGACGAAGGGTCAATGCTGGAAGGAAAGTGATTGGAAGTATGTGGGTGATAATAAGAAACGAAAGCATGAGCCTAGCTGCGAAACGAGAAATCTATAATGGCGTGTTTGTCCCGTCAGTACTGTATGGAAGTGAGACATGGGCATAACAAAAAAGCACGAAACAAAAATAAATGCCGTGGGTACGAGACTCCTAAGAAGCGCATGTGGTAAAACGAAAGGGGACAAGATAAAGAATAAATGCATAATGACGGAGTGTGGCGAGAAAACGACGATGATGGATAGATATAAAAGTAGTACATTATGTTGGTTTGGTCACATTGTGAGAATGAACAACGCAAGATTAACGAAGGAAGTATATGTGGGTGAGATTAGAGGTAAGGCCGTGTCTGGCACGCCGCGTAAAACTTGGCTAAATGTAGTAGAATGTATGATAAAGGAAAGAAAAATAAAGAGTTTTGAAAATAAAAGGGCACGTCAGAGACAATATATGAACCTTGCGGAGGCTAGGGAGATATGCGGAGACCATCAGAAAGACAGGTGCACTTTTAAGGTTATTCCATGACCTTAAATTTGTTTTTTTGGTTGACAGTATTTCATCGTGCAATGACTCACGTTGATATTTTATATTCCCGGGTGCAAGAAGGGCTACTATCATAAAACGATGCGTTGGAAAAAATTATTAAAAAAGAAAGAGATAACATACATACTATTAGAGAAACCGAGTTAGCAGATATTGATGCAAGTCAAACTAGGAAAATATGGAAGACAGATAAGACAAACTCTGATGTTTTCACCACTGTGGATGCTAAAAAAGTGTGTGACACCATAATTGCTGAAATAAAAAGAAGGTTTCGTTCACAGGCCATTTGGAAATGGCACACTTATTTACGGTAGAAAAAATTTTCTTATGCTACATTTAAATTCGGCAATTCGAAACTTTTCATTTTTAGACCAAAACAAATTAAAGACAGAATTTGAAATGAAATACAGAACAGATTTTTAATTCAAAATAATTTGCAAACAGGTTTCTCAGAAACATTTTCAGTGCTACTTGCAATTATTACGATACCTATGACAACCGCAGAAGCGGAACGTTGTTTCTCCACATTAAAGCGAATAAAAACTTTCCTTAGAAGTACAATAGGCTAGGATAGACTAACTGTCCTCGCAATGTTATCTATTGAGAAACACATGATTCAAGAAATTCCAAATTTTAATGAATTGGTCATTGAAGTATTTATTTCAAAGAAGTACAGACAACTTCATTTGTAATACAAAACGTGTTACGTGCAAACTTCGACTTTGTACCCAAAACTTACCATAACAGAGGAGATACCTTTATAGGACTGCCGGTAGCTCGGTCACGGTAGAAGTGGAGGGGTTCTACAGTGATGCAGATGGTATCTGTAACCTTAAAGAGAAGAGAGGGCGCCAGCTAGAACAATAAATCAGCCAGCCCTAGATAAAAAGATCATTTGCCACTTTTCTAGCCAAGCAACGAATATATGAAGGGATCTGAGCGCTAGGAAAAGTAGTTGTAAAGCAGAAAATCCCCAAAACGAAAGCGGTATATTAATTACAAATAATGGCAGTATATAGTTTGCATTTGTATGTACACATACATCTAATTTAATTTATATTCCCCAAAAAGCAAAAGGGAGATAATTCCCTAAATAAATAATTAATTCAATTGTGTTACTCAAATCGTTAACCACAGAGATAATACATAGAATATTGGTGCTCTTAAGTACACAATCTGGTAAGCCATCCAAAGAGTCTAATACTAGAATTTAGATAATGAAATCAAGTTAAATTTACATCCAACAATGGCAAAGTAATATACAGAATTTCAAAGCTAAATTATGATAAAACATCGGTTTATAGTCTTTAATAAAATACAGTAAACAGGTAATTAAGCATTCCCCAAGTTGTAAAGGCCCATTGAATAAAAGATTATAGTAATAATACAATTGCTATGAATAACTCGCCGTAAACAAATATAACAGAACTAATCAGGTGGTTTATAAAATCTTTAACTAGAATCTGTTGAGCTGAATGCATCCAGTTACACAGTTTCTTACAAAACAGTGTTTAAATACAGAGATTACCAATAGGCATGGTAATTTTTATACTCAAAAATTTACCCAAAGCAATTTCATGTAAAAGCGCAAAAATTTGTGCAATAACACTTAAAGTTTTATCAAAAACATGTACATAGGTCTATACAACTTATAGGATTGGTCACAGATTAATCAAAGCATTCAGGTATCTAAAGACCCCGAATATGAGTGATTTATAACTTATCTTTCATATCCCATCCTGTCGGAAAGTTATAATTTCAAATATTTCACAGGTGTTCCAC
Source organism: Vesta saturnalis (assembly GCA_036346205.1). Taxonomy (NCBI): domain Eukaryota; kingdom Metazoa; phylum Arthropoda; class Insecta; order Coleoptera; family Lampyridae; genus Vesta; species Vesta saturnalis. The sequence goes on along the minus strand of JARFJB010002476.1, from coordinate 203,127 downwards.
CCTTTGAAGTCAGATCTCTTACTAATTATGTAATAAGTAACACACTTAATCAGCCAAATGCCGGTATGTACAACTATGTACGAATTATATACAAATGCATTACTGCGTGCCTATATCGATATTTACATAGCATACAACAGGTATATTTAGATGGTGCACGAAAGGTATGTTATATGACGTACAAAAAGTACCTCTAAATTAAATACATACAGCCAAATGAAAGTATGAATATCAATCTTACCTTCAATGAGGTAGAGAATCAGTAAAGTATTAATTGTAACGTCCAGAAATGGATTCAGTCAAGTACGAGTATGAGAACAGCTAATGACTGTCTCGAACAGCTAAATAGTAATTGCTTTCCCCTAAAATAAAAATAGAGCTAGCAACCGTTAATTCTTACCAGCGAATCTAAAGTGTAAAAACAACTTCGTGGTTACAGAGAAATTTGTGAGGTTAAGTCTAACCCCTTTAGCTAATTTCTTTAATGATTTTCTTAATGGATTTAGTTCTTCAATCGAATCAAACAGATTGTCTACTTTTGTATTTCCTATATATATATATATATATATATATATATATATATATATCCGATATAAATCGTTAGTGCCCACTAATTAATGCGATTCGGCACAAAATTTAGAAAAATGTTATAAAACCGATAATCATCGATGGGCTAAATAAAGTCCAGCGATTTACATTTTTTCAGGAAACAACAAAATGGCTTTTCTTTCGTCAACCAACAGACAGGAAGTGAAAGTAAAAGTCAAATATCCGATATAAACCAGTGACTCCCAACACATGGAGTTGAAATATACCTTATAAGTGACCATCAAAAAGTTTACCCAACCACTACAGAAATGTTTTTAATTGTGAAGCGTAATATATTCAAGAAACTACAGAAATAAGCTAAGAGAAATGTCATTATTTTTAGAAAAAATAGGGATTTCAAAGAACTACGAGTAATCCATTAATTTTAATAGATCGCAAAAATTTACTTAATCGTACAGCAAAGGTAACGAATGTAACAAACGTGTTTGTGAAATATAAAGCTATGATACATTTATCTATAAAGACATTAAGTTACTTAATTTCTAACTTCTTAATAAATTCCTTTAATTTCTACGCCCAGAATAAGTCTCTTTGGGCGTGGCTCCAAAAAAAAGTTTCGCTTCCTGCGGTTTACTAGCGGCACTCTCTTTTAGTCTAAAGTATCAAACCACGCGCCGCCACTGGATACAACCATTTCACAACTTTTGACCAAGTTTCGCCAAGAAAGGCCATCACGTTTACATGTTCGTGTGGATGTATGTTAGTATCCACGGTAACTCCAGAACGAAAATACCTACGTACTTAAAATTTTACATTTAAGCTTGCTCTCATTTAGCTTAGAGCTGATTAAATTTGGGAGAAATTCAGCGGCGGAGAAGGGGTTTATCAAATATTTCTAAAACAGCTGCACATTTCAAAGATATAAAAATTTAGCGGAAAAAAATTCCTAAGGTAGAGGCATTTTTTCATTATCTGAATAACGATTGATTTTCTAAGAAGAAGTGTAACGTATTTTTTTAAGAAAATGTAACTTTACATCAATTTTCTTTTTAAAGTTTTTTAATGTAAACCGAAATCAAATAAATCTCTATTTATCATGACGTTTTAAACGTCTGTTTGACATAGATTATTGTTTTTGCGTTTACAAAGTTTAATTTCCATTTTGTAGGTTAGAAGGTGGTGTGATGTTCCACACCAGATACTTTACATGTTCGTATGATATAAGAAACAGAATTAATAGTTCTCTGGGAAAGGTGTCGTCACATGCTCGGGCAAGCATTTCACCCTGGATTAAAAGTTGCACTTTGGTCGTTTGTTATACGATATACTTTTAGTTGCTTGTAACTTTTATTCAGAATCAGTACTATTTTGAAGTATAATTTATATATTATAATCTTTTATAAAATTAATATCGTTACAGAAAATTATCTCAAAAGTTTGTTTACTTTAGATATTTTCCAATAATCACAATGGAACATTGTATTCTATTAAATTTTCAATCATTCTATATGGCGCGCTAATTAGTGTAATAACTTCGTACTCCTATTTACGTTTCTGCAATTATGGGAGAAGGTATAATTTTATGTGGCATTAGGCTAAATAAAATTAATATTCTATTTTCAGTTTTAAAAGAAGCCACTGTCGATCCGGAGCGTAATCACTATTTTACAGAACGGAAATGTATATGGTGGGATTATAATGCAGATTTGAAAGCATTACTCCAGTTAGATGTATTATGCCTTGATTACATAAAAAAAGTTTTGCAAAAACAAAAACTAAGAGAAAGTAGTGTAGAACTTCAGTTTCTAGAAGATTTGAGCATTTTAGATGTGGGTTGTGGAGGTAACATTAACGATGCATAAATGATGTATTATTACCTTACTTCTAGGAGGAATATTATCTGAACCTTTAGCAAGAGCCGGAGCTAAGGTTTTGGGTATTGACATTAATAAACCTGCAATTGAAGCAGCTGAAGAGCACGCCAAGCTCGACCCGTATCTTAAAAATTTAGAATACCGATGGGAAAGTATAGAACAACACTCAACTCAGAATGTGGAGAAATACGATATTGTTATTTTAAACTTTGTTCTCCATCATGCCAAAAGTCACGAAACGCTTTTGGGCGATAGCATAAAAACGCTCAAACCTGGTGGGATTATATTTGTGAGTAGTATTGGTAAAACTTTTGAGGGTTGGCTGAGAATAAAATTTTTTGGAGAAACTGTTTTTGGTCACTGGCCTCGTGGAGCTTTTGACTGGCATAGTTTTATAAATTCGTCAACAGTCCAAATAATTCTAAACAAGAGTAAGTCAAAGATATGTTTTTAATAAGCGTATTTTATAATTCTCTTTAGATGGCTGTCATGCGAAAGATGTGATGGGCATGTGCTACGACTTATTTTCATTTTCGGCCAAGTGGATTAATAACACTAATTCCTTCTACATCATGCACGCCATTAAACAAAAATTATTTTAGGAAATACTATAAATAATACTTTCTGATTTATGTTTGAGGCCTCCTGAGCCTAATAAGTTCGTTTTCAGAATACGCGTGTGTACGCTTCATTTTTATGCTGACCAGACTCCGCGACAATGGGTTGAGATACATAAACATTACTTTTCCGACGGACTTTAAAATTAATTTTTGAAATACGATTGATATTTGGCAGTTTACCCGCCATTCTGAGGGAATACGATAACGATCACTGCCTGTTTGCAATTATGCAAATGCGTATTTAGTAATGGTGACCAAATAACTAACAAAATCGGTTATCAAGGTTTTCTGAGAACGAACTTTGTAAAATAGGGAAAGTACTCCAGATATTGAAAAATGCAATTATATTATTTATTTTGATAAATGATTTTAAAGTACATCAATTTATCCTTTTATTACGTGTAAAAAATTATTGTTGGATAAAAAATTGTAAAAAAACCAAAAACTGTGTTTATTATAAAATCGAGTTCCTAACACTATGGTAATACGATTGATTAACAAGTTGAGAAGATACGCAACGTTAACGCTACGTAGGGTACCTAGTCCACTACCACTTTCCTGCTTAGTATATTACCGCAACGCACTCCTGCAACCGACCGAGCTGGTAGCGTAGTCGTGACACAACCTGCTTAGCATTCGGGAGGTAATGGGTTCGATTCCCGTTACCGTCTACCTTGTATGAGGTTTTTTTAGGGGATTTTCCTCCTCATACACATGTAGCAGCATGGTCACTGCGTATATGCACACCATGTGCGGCTGCTTAGGCGAATGCTGGGGTAGTATTTTACCCGTCAGAACCCATCCTTAATCCCACCACGCATATATACGTAATGTATGTATGTATGCTGGGAATCCATGATTGTGGCTGAAGGAGCTTGGAAAGCTCGAGCAGCCCGCCCTCTCCCTTGGGGAGGGAATGAAATACTTGGCATTTCCCTTTTTTTCCCCTTCAACCGACAAACTGTATGCTAAGAAAGTGACTCCCTCGGTAAACCATTCGAAAACTAGCTTATAATTCGTTTTACAAATTGACAATGCTCTAGCTGTTTACCATTAAGCAGGTCATGTATAACAGCAGTTAAGAAAACGATTCGATAGAATCATTTTTATTTCTTTTAAAAGTCTGAGATTTGATTTTTTACAAATCATTTTAAAACTTATAAACCATAAATTACATATATACATTTTTAATACTTACCAACATTGATCTTATTCAATCAACCTTAGTAATTCAAATATTATCATTGACATAATGCATTAAAAATACATATTTATAATTAAGAAATCCTATTGACGATAGCGGCTCAAACTTATATTACCTTTTATTTCAAACAAAATCTCCAAATACATAATTATGTTAAAAAAAGAATAAATAAATCTTCGTGAAAAGACATCGATTGTAAAAATGTGAAAATCGTTCCTAACGCCATTATTCGCACTTTTCTGTTTTCAAAAGAAAATTATCAGGATTTTTAATGTGATGAAAAGTAACTTTTCCATAACTAATTTTCAAATTTGATGCAATTTCATTTTTATTCGCAGATATATTTACGTCTATGTTTTGAAAATTGTGTAATTATTTTTGGCAAGAACTTTAGAGCATTTGCTCCTCTTTCTCAAGAACAAATTAAAAGGGAGTAATGAACTAGGTTATTAACTTCGATAAAAAAATTTCATCTATAAAGAATCGCCCAGAACCATTCATTAATAAGTTGTTAACAACTTGTTAATCAACAGTAATACTGCAATAAATGCTAAGCTACAATTTTCCCCTCAGAACACTGACTATTCCCTCCTATTCTATGCTGACTGCACCCATCCTTAATACCATCATTATCATTTACATTACGCAATGTTCGGAATCCATCTCAGTGGCTTAAGGAGCGTGTAGAGCAGCCCTCCCGGCCTCCTGGCGAGGTGTGAGTGTGTGTGCGCGCGTGTGCGCGTGTTGTGCGCGTGTGTGCATGAGTGCGTGTGTGCGTGTGCGTGTGTGTGCGCGTGTGCGTGTGTGTGTGTGGGTGCGTGTGTACGTGTGTTCGTGTGTGCGCGGCGTGTGTGCGCGTGTGCGTCTGTCTATCCGTCCGACCGTCCATCCGCCCGTTCGTGCGTCCGTCCGTCCGTGTGTGTATGTGCGTGTGCGTGTTCGTGTGCATATGTCTGTGTGTGTGTGTGCGTGAGTGCGCGCGTGCGGGCGTGCGTGAGTTCGTGCGTGGATACATGTGTGCATGTGTGCGTGAGTGTGTGCGTGTATGAGTGTGTGCGTGTGTGCGTGTTAGTGTGTGTGCATGTATGCGTGTGTGCGTGTGTGCGCTTGCGCGCGTGCGTCTGTCTGTCTGACTGTTTGTTCGTCCGTCCGTCCGTCTGCGCGCGCCGTGTGATGTGGTGTGGTGTGTGGCGTGTGTTGTTGTATGTTGTATGTGTCCGTGTGTGTCATGCCGTAATGTGTGTGGTGTTGTGTACGTTCGTGTGCGTGTGCGTAGGTGGATGCGTATGTGCTATGTGCGTGTGCGTATTTTCGTGTGTGCATGCTTGCATGCGTGTGTGAGTGTGTACTTGTGTGCGTGTGTGCGTGTGCTGCGTGTGCGTGTGCGTGGTGTGCTGTGTGCGTGTGCGTGTGGGTGCGCGTGTGTATCTGTCTCTCTATCTGTCTGTCCGTCCGTCCGTCCGCCTGTCCATCCGCCCGTCAATGTGTGTGTGGGTGTATGTCTGTACGTGTACGTGTGCATGCGTGCGCGTGTGCGTATGTATGTGTTGGTGTGCGTGTGCATGCGTACGCGCGTTCATGTGTGCGTGGATACGTGTGTGCTTGCGTGCGTGTGTGCGTGTGTGCGTGTGTACGTGTGCGTGTGTGCGTGTGCGCGTGTGCGTGTGTGTTTGTTTTTGATTGTTGTGCAAGTTGGTCTCGATACACTTCTGCTTGTCCGTCCATCTGCCCGCCTTCCCGCCCGCCGTCCGTCCGCGTGTGTGTGCGTGTGCGTGTGTGTGTCCGTGTGAGTGCATGTGCGTGTGAGTATGTGTGTGTGTGTGTGTGTATGTGTGGGTGCGTGCGTGCGTACGTGCGTGTGTGTGTGCGTGTATTCGTGTTTGCGTGTGTTCTTGTGAGCGTGTGTGCATGCTTGTATGAGTGTGCGTGTGTGCGTGTGTGCGTGTTTGCGTGTGTGCGTGTGTGCGTGTGATCGTGTGTGCGTGTTATTATTATTATTATTATTATTATTATTGTTTATTACAACAGTAATGGTATACAACAAATAACACATTTCATTTACTTAAACCTATGTACAATTTGCAAATCGGAATTATAATTATAATTATAATATAATGTTTATTATTATTATTAATTTCCATTGAATAGTTTTAATCTGATTGAAAAAAACTACCCCACTTTAGTGTTTCGTTGCTATCAATAAAGCACACCACCTGATTTTTACACCACCGCTTCTTGAATGTAGAGATCGAATTTTTTCCCTTATGCCACGAGAATGTTACTAATATTCTGTTTTTTAAACCATTTTGATAACCTTTACGAAATGAAGTTGGTTGATTATCGTTTTTCATGGCATTAACTGCTTGGGTATATATATAGAATTTTGCAGTATTAATAATGTAATTTATTAATTTATCCTCATTGGTATCCTCTTTTAATCCGCATATGATGTCGTTCTGTGATAAAATTTTATTGCTCCATATTTTACTTGCGGCGTTTGTAACCATCTTCCAGATTTCTTCAGCTAGGGGACATGTAATGACCATGTGCCGAGCATTCGCTATAATAGCTTCACAAAAATGACAGTTTTTTCCGTTTCTTATTTTGGCTTTGAACAGGTACACCGGATCTGCTAGCCTATCTTTTGCGAAACGCCAGCTTATTTCAGCAATCGATCCAGGAGTGAGTTAAAAAACGCTAGCCAATGAGTTTCCTCTGGAGTCCAGTAATTGCTTAGTGATTGGCCAACTGGGATTTTGAAATAGTCTGCAGTTATTTGTTGCTGTAGTTTTTTTCTGTTGTTTTTTTGTAGGTTTAGTGAGGTGCCCGAAGCATATTTGAAAACCAGTTTGTTAGTAGCGCTCAAATCATTTTTCATAAGTGGTCCATTAAAATAGTTTTTAATTCTTGTATAATGAACTTTTAGTTCATTTTTTACGTTTTCTGATACATCAGTTTCAAACCGCAGTTCTGTTTCTTCGATCCATTGACCATTAAATGTGAAATCCGCTAGTACTTTGTATCCTAACTTTGCCCAATCAGCACTAAATAATGGTGGGATGGCGGGGATATCAGTTTTGATTCCGTTGTTGGAATTTCCAACACATCAAAGTTCTCCAATGCGATATCCAATGTTTGCATGTTGTAAATTACTTCGACCATAAAAGGCGACAAAGGATTGTTTCTTGGTCTTATTCCGTCTAGAAAGAACCATTGCCAGGATAGTCCCAGCGCATTTACCTGCTCCATACTATATTTTAAGAGCAACTTCCAATTGGACTCTTCCGTTTTGCTAATGAACCTTTTTCCGAACCATGCCCTCATTGACTTTACCTTGGATGGAATATGTACTAGTCCCAGACCTCCTTGTTGTACAGGAGTGCACAGGTCCTTGTGTGAAGTCCAGTGTTTACCCTTCCACATGAAGTCTACTATATGTTGCTGAAGTGTACCTAACTGTTGACGCGTGAGACTAATGGTTTGTAGAATGTGCCATAACTTTGGCGCGATGTAAGTGTTTATTGCGGTTTTTCTTCCAACTAATGATAGTGAAGGCAATTTCGTTTTCCATTTTGCGAAGACGTTGTTTAATGTAGCATTTAACGTGATTATAGGCTTGAATTGAAGTCTTGCTCTATCATTTACCTTCAATGAGTCTCTATACCGTTGCTAATGTTAACTGTTCCGATGACACTAATGGTCATTGGATGTCCTACTTCGCATGTATGTTTATCCAGACTTCCATAATGTAGTGAGGCAATTTCGTCCATTTGCGTAGACGTGTGTTTAATGTAGCATTGTAAGTGTTATAGTGCTTGAATGTGTATCTTTGCTCTGTATGGTTATTAGATAGTTCTATACGCATAGTTTTTGATCGTTCGATGTCCACTTATAGTCAAGCGCGTCCCTTCGTTCTTCCGTTTCCGAATGCGTTGTAGTCGTCGTGTGTGTGTGTGCGTGTGTGTGTCGTGTGTGTGTGTGCGTGTGTGTGTGTCGTGTCGTGTCGCTGTGTGTGTGTGTGTGTGTCGTGTGCGTGTGCGTGTGTGCGTGTGTGTCGTGTGTGTCGTGTGTGTGTGTCGTGTGGTGTGTGTGTGTGGTGTGTGTCGTGTGTGCGTGTGTGCGTGTGTGGTGTGTGTGTGGTGTGTGTGTGTGTGCGTGTGTGCTGTGTGCGTGTGTGTGCGTGTGTGGTGTGTGTCGTGTGTGTGTGTGGTGTGTGTGCGTGTGCGTGTGTGTCGTGTGTGCGTGTGTGCGTGTGTGTGTGTGTGTGTGCGTGTGTGCGTATGTGCGCGTGCGCGTGTGCGTCTGTCTGTCTGTCCGTCCGTCCGTCCGTAGGTACGTCCGCGCCCGAGATTGCTCGCGCGTGTGTGTATGTTTGTGCGTGTGCGTGTACGTGTGCGTGCGTGTGCGTGTGCGTATGTGTGTGTGTGGATGTGTGTGTGGCTGCGTGCGTGCTTGAGAGTGTGCGTGTGTGCGTGTGCCTCAATTTTTAAGTGTTTTAAAATGTGAATTTAGGTAAACATGTATTGAAATTCTTATTTCAAGAAACTTAAACACCATATAATAACATATTGTCACTCTCCACTAAATTATAATTTTCATTTTAGAAAGGTGAAGAACATCAGGAAATACGGTTTATGGATGATGCAAAAGATTTGATGAATTCTACATTTAGTAGATTGATCATTCAGTGAATTAACGAGGTTGTACAATTTACCGATTGTCTCTCAAATATAAAAAATGAATTTGTTATATTTAATAATGCACTATAAGCTTTCCGTTGCAGTTGAAGCCATGTATATTTAGTACGTAAAGGATTAATTATTAGGTAATAACTTTGGAAATGATTTAATCTAGCAATAAGTTGCATCAATGTTTATGTATAAAGTTTAAACCAGATATTGAACAATATAATACAGCTTAGGGCTTTAGTTATTTTGAAAATAAGCATCTACCTCCTTTTGGTGCATTAATTACTTATAATGTTTTTCATTATACATTGGTTCTGTAACTATTTGTTATATTAATTGAAAGAAAACTAACTTTAAGTATGTTAATAATTTCATAAATGGGCTGGTAACAATATTCAGTATTTATTATAGAAGGCATTGAACATATTTTTAATTGTAATGTAACGAGAGAATCATTCCATTTAGGTAATTTTAACTTGTGGTGTTACTTCCACCACCAGTTTAATCGATGCAAGTGATAATTTTATGACTTAAATAGCACGAAGTCATAAAATGTAGCAGAAAGTTGAATTGACAATTCTGTGTTAAATAAAGCCTCAACTGTCACTACAATTTGGTGCATAAAATATATTGAAAGCGGTGTGTCAACATTAAAACCCATGTATGTATCTAAGCCTTAGTCTAAGATCTAAGCAATTTACTTCAGTGTTAAAATAGTCCATTATTATAAACTGAAAAATTTTTCAATAAATTTCAAATTTGAAATACAAAAATGTACCACCTTTAAATAACAGTTTGTAGTACATTTACATTTATTATTACTTTAGATAGAGCAATAACTTCTGTTAACAAAATAAAATTTCATTCTATCGTTAACCATACAGAAAGTGAGATTAATTTGTTTAATTTCGCGATAACTAATCAAACTAGTGGCGTCAACTAGTTCTATTTATTTTAGTTCGAATTTTTCCAACTTCTAACGTGGTAATTGAAATAACCCATACAATGCTATAATACATTTATACAATAATTTATTTTTATAGGATCGTTCATTACAATATTAGATACGTGTACGTGTAGTACGTATTACCCATACGTCACTGTTTTTATACTCTATAGGAGTAGGAAAAGCATAGTACACAACACGGGTGGTAATGCGTTCTTACCACCCTTATCATGTAATACACTATTATTTGAGTACATTATTGATCGTTTTAACAATGTATTTTTGATTTTGCACATGAATTATAGCACAACACTTTCTTTTGGCTTTGTTCGTTACTTAAGGCATAACAAATGAATTTTTTCATTTGCTTGCTTTTCCTATATGTTTTCCACTCAAGTAGTTCTATCTCTTGCTTATTTCACACCAGTTAAGTGAAATATACTATTTATAATACTGTAAATAATTTTTTTTGTTCTAATATAATTTTAAGGACTGAAATTGTAGTTATAATATAATATAAAGTATACCATAGAAATAAAACTAATCCAATCAAGAAGATAACAACTGTATAGTTAATATTTAAACATTTTTACACCTGACATAAATTTTAGTAAGTTTATTGAGGAAGAAATTGATAAAAGAAATTTTATTGGCTCAAATGAGAACAATGCGTATTGTATTATTCTGAATTTCTACAATTTTTCTTTAACTTGGTCGAGCACCTGCTACATAAAATTTTGTGTAGATATAAAGCAAGGTGAGACAAATTAAACAAGAATGTTGCGAAAGCACTGTCTTAATCAATGTTCTACTACAGCTGACTCAAAAGACTTTTCCACTGTTTATTGTTTAGATCGATTCAATCACATACTTTTATCAAATTTGAATGCAATCGCTTTTCAGATTTTTGAGTTATTGCGGCCGATATAAAATCACATTTACCTCCCTTTCTCGGTACCGCGCGGATCCACCCCCATAAGAGATTAGTGAAGTTTACACATGTAAGAGCTAACACTTATGTTAAGTTTGAATATAATGGCATTTCAATTTTTTGAGTTATCACAGTCGAAAGAAAATTGCATTTACCCCTCTTACTCCTTATACCACAGATCAACCCCCACCAAAAATCACTGGGATCTAGAGATGTAGGTCATAAATACTTGTATGAATTTTGAATACAATCATTTGTCAAGTTTTTGAGATATCCCACCCAGAAGTTCATCACAGATATTTTCATTTTTCAAAAATTACTGTTTTCGGCCCGGTCGAACGGACATTGTTGGAATGAATTCAATTTCAAATTTTTTAACCGATTACAACTTTCCCCTTTAGCTGGGTAAGTTATAGATAACACATTCAGGAATTTCGAATAGAGAATCTAATTTCTTTAGCTTTGTTACACGTCCAAACCGCACTAGGAGTCGCGTACCGAAATAAGCGGGTTGCCAAGCCAGCTACAGTAGAAATGGGCGTGGTCGAAATACAACTCACAAAGCTCAGTGCGGGAAAAATGTCTCTAGGCGCAACCACAATCTTAAATTTTGCTAAACTAAATAGTCTTTGGCGAGATGGTAAATTAATCCTATCTGACTGTGGAAGACAGGATTGCAGCCCACTCAGTAGAATCATTCAACATTCAAATTCAATTACACTTCAAACACGAGTCGTAAACTTATTCAACACACCCTGTACTAATGAAAATTTTCAAATCGTAAGACGTTATCTTGAATACTTTTTAAGTATCCCTCGTATACCTGTAAATTTAAATGTAAAGTTAAATAAATATTCCCAATTTGGAAAATTCTAAATAAAATAAACGAAATCGGTTAAACAATGAATTGTTATCTCAAAAAAAAGTTCGTTAATCTCTGAATAATTCAAACATAGAGCGGTTAGTGCTTGTACCATCAATGAAATCGTTATACTTTATTAATCGATTTAAACTTTACTACTTCAAAACTGTAATTTATGCTGAATAAAAAAAATAAAAATAAGTACTTTGTTAGTAGTGTCCTTTATCAATATTTCAAAGCTAAAATGAAATTTTGCGATCTATCTGGCTCATTCGGCAATTTCCAATCGCTCTTTAAATTCCAAAACATGCAAAGACTAATTTCACTTATCGGAAGGTGTAACCAGTTATAAGCGACAAAATAAATTAAACAGTAGATATATATTGATAAATTCCGCATGTAAATAGATACAACGCGTGTGTTAAAAAAAACAACCAAACACATAAGTACGTTAAGACTAAAATTACTCAATTTCTAAAACTAAAAACAACAAAATAACTAAAGTTCGATTACCTTTCTTTTTTCTTTGAATGAACCGCAATTAATGCATCAATAACAAACAAATACATACTTAAAAGATGATCGTACTTGTTTTGGTTCAATAAAATCTAAATCTAATTCTTACGTATTACATTATTTAATCCTTTCTCTGTTCGGTAGTTGTAGTCCATATGATCTGCTTCGGTAATCCCTTTTTTTTTATTCTTAGATTCACTATGCACAAAACACAAGAGGTAGCGGTATATTCGCTCTACGCACTCGGCTGTAGTACTCACTAACGCAGTGTCTATGGTTTGTTCACTGGCGTACCAGGTATAGGGGCTCTTTAGCCTAACATCACATCACTTTGTACTGTGATGTTTGCCCTTCAAAACGTTCACCACAATGGAAAAATGGTTACTTCCATATACACATCAAAGTTCTTATTTGTTTTCATACAATCAATTTGGTATTGCTTATGATTGTACGCATTCAATGTCAATGATGATCACCAGTATCTTAACTAAATTTTGCAAACTTTTATTTCGGTCGCATAAATGGTTACCTTCGGTTATCTAATTATCTTTATATACCGAGCTGGTAGCGTAGTGGTGAAACGACCTACTTAGCATTCGGGAAGTAGTGGGTTTGATTCCCGTTACCGTCTACCTTGCATGAGGTTTTTCAGGGGTTTTCCTCATACACATGTAGCGGCATGGCCACTGCGTATACGCACGCGGCCTCTTAGGCGAATGCTGGCGTAGCATTTTCACCCTCAGAACCCTAACTCCGTTCCTTCCAATCATATCCTGACCACACCCATCCTTAATCCCACCATGCATATATACGTAATGTGTGGATGTATGCTGGGAATCCATGATTATGGCCGAATGAGCTCGGAAAGCCCAAGCAGCCTGCCCTTCCCATTGGGGAGGGACTGAAATACGTGGCCTTTTCCTTTTTTTTCTTCTCTTTATAATAATATTAGGTCACGCGTCCCACAATTGTACACTAATGATAAACTATTTTGTGTGTTAACTTCTAATCTGCCAAAGGACTTTTTATTTCTTGAAGAAAATCACTAATGTTTTCCTTCAACTCACAATATATTACATTATTTATTTGTGAATGTCTATACGATTTATTCCCTTATGGGTTAATGCAGTTTCTATACATGCCCTGCTAAAACTATGATTTTCACAAATAAACTCCAACACTAACCATTCTGATGGTCATAACGCGTGCGTGACCCGTACTCAGAGTAAAACCCTTAACCAACTAACCCACCCTCAAATTTGTATATCATCTGCCCGCCACACTGCCAATACATCACAATAAATTCTCGCTATGATCAAAATTCACCTATCACAACTAATCATTTCGTGCGTTTCTTTGCCGCGCCGAAGGTTCCAACGTGGACGAAGACGCTAACGATGCGAAACAAACGTAACCATCTTGAATTACTTTATAAATTTACTAAAAACTTTCCGAAGAAATCAATTCCAATTATATTTACTTTGTAGATTAACCAGATTATCCCTCAACTTTCTATGGAAATTTTGCATGTGGGCGAATCTTATTTGTGCACATTTTAGCGCACTCCCTCACATTCTATCAACTTCATTCTTGAACATGCATTTTCCTATTGCACAATATTACAAAAATTCTACAAACAAAAATATGCATACATATTCCTTACTGTACGTTAATAAAATATCAATATGTCATAACTCACTCACCCATACGTCTACAACCATTTCTTTAGTTCACATTCCTCCATAGACAGTAGCAAAAAGACCAGTAGTTTTACCAGTGCCGTATCAATAAAAATTTACTCAAAACATTATTTCTCAACCAAATTTAACACTTTCAACACGAAAATCTTTCTACAGTATTCAAATACTCCTTCACACGATAACCAATGCCTCACTAAATTCCAGTGGCGTATCAATTACACTAACTTACATTACGCATACACAAAAAATTCTTTTCATGTACTCACCAGCTACATTCAAAACACGTCACGTACGTTATCAAAATAATACTCATACACGGTGCATCAAAATATGTTGACACTCTAAAATAGTGGTAGGTATAGCAATACATACTGTATGAAATTCTTCATATTTTCTTAATTATTCGTTAAATTTGGAGTGCATTTCTGACATATCATTATTATTTATTATCCAAATGAACTTTAATGATTTATTATAATGAATCTTCACAAAGAATAATATTCACATTTCGCACGGGTTGGAATAATATCCAATTAATATTAAAGATGAATGTAGCAAATAAAACTTTTAAATCTAATGGTACGTAGTAGGTACATAAGCCATTTAAGCACTCATCAGAGCTACTAGGTCGGGTAACTATAAATGTATAAACAATGATAATACTTTCATTATGTAACATAACATATCTCAATTACGGTTAAAGACCCGGTTTAAATAGAAACACTCAAATACTACAATATTTAGAGCGCTTCTTACTACGGGATTGAGCAATGGAAATTTTATTTTGGACGTGACCTTTACTTGCAATGTATGTGTTTGTTTTGTTTGTGAATAACGAATTTAATAACATTTCAGTCTTATTAGAAACGTTAACTAAAGTACGTCCCAGGAAATCAGACAGTAATAAATTTTTTGGTGAAATAGGGTCGTTTTTTTGCATACAAGCGACAAACAGAAATCAGCAGCAAACCGAGTTAGTTTAAACGAAGATGTTATAAATGTGCCGCCTGCAAAAATTGTATTAAATAAAGACGGTTCAGGTAAACGGCAAACAAAAGGGGACCCTTTACAACTCGACTTATGCCTGAAGATCAGACAGTATTAAACACTTGGCGCAGTTGGTTAGCGCGGTACTCTAGCAAAGTGCAGGTTGCAGGTACAGATCCTACTCGAGGTAAACTTTTTATTTATGTGTTTAATAAAATTAATAATAATTTTTAAGTAATTACAAATGTAGTTTACATTAATGTTTTTACATTTAATATCGTCATAAAGCTAGGGTTTGGAAACAAATGCGATATGGCGATATGTAACTAACAATCAGTCTTTATAATCCTCATCCGATTCGGAAGAGCTGTGATCTTGACCTACGGATATTGTAACGGGTTCTATATTTATTTCACATTATCACATTAAATTCCCACATAATCTGTTCCACTTTAATTGCATGACCAATACACTTTTTTTATTTTTTGTCAATGGCTTGCATTAAAAGCTCACTTTTTATTTGAGCCCAAACTAACTGTATGAGGTTGAGTTCGCAGTGATATAGTGGTAATCTATGTACGCTAATCCCACTAGAAGCGCAGAGTTAATCAATGACCTTATGTTGATTTGCTGTAGCTAAACCTCTCGCTTGAGCATAATTTCTTCAAATTGTATCTGTTTTGATGTTAACAATTTGACAATGTCTCCTTTTTTCATGGAGTTGTTGGTAAGCGTTCGACTTGCCTCGAATGGTAACTTGCATTATCCAGAACAAATACAGCTCGCCGTGGAGTCTTTGCTATTATTTGTACAAAATATTCTTCAAAAAACATCAGCGTTCATATCTTCGTGATAATCCCCTGAGTGCTTGGACTGGAATACAAGTAAACCATTTCTTTTAATCCATTAGCGCTAGCTATGTGTGTACAATTAGTCGTCAACCATTGCCCGATGTTAGATTTATTCCAGTTGACCAACACTCTTGGACTGCTTGATGGCGATTTGTAACAGTTTTATCTTGCAAAGATTTTTTAACAGTATATCTTTCGTTCAACCAAGTCTCATTAAAATAAAGGATTTCTTGTCCTTCGGTACGGAACTTTTTGAATTCACGAAGGTATTTGCGCTCCCAAGAAACAGTTTGGAGATTATCAATTCGCATTGATTTTCGTTTCACTTTTTCTCACGAAAAGTTAAGTTCCTGTAGTGTCCTGTGTAGTGTCGACCGAGAGAATTGTGATCCATCAACGTCTTCTTTTAGTACTGCTACTATTTTTTTGAGGGTAGGAATTTCTTTATTGAAGTAGAAGGAATGGATTTTTCTTCCAATATGAACTTTTTCTTCTTCACTTAAACGTTGTTTTTTTCTTCCTCTTGAGCAAACGAGTTCCTTCAAAACGGCATCTTTTGTTCTTTTGATAATCTGTATACTGTTGCCTTCACCACTTCTGTCATATTAGAACACATTTATACTACACTATCTACACTATTTGTCGGATTTTAATACTTCAAGGCATTACGTTCATTCAGAGCGTACTAAGTTTTAAACGTTTTGCTGGAGAAAATTCGGAACATACCATTTTCAACGAAAACTCGACAATAACTGAGGATTTGGAAGTACTTGTTTCGAAATAACTAATGTGGTAATTGCATATTACAGCATTCCCCATTACGTGAATCATTTTTCTAATTTACATACATAGTCCATTTGCTGAGAATGCTTCTGTATGTCATTCATTTACCAGAGATTCACCTATTTGGATATTGTTGGTAATCGTGAAGCGATTGAAAAAACATTGGGTGATGGTCTGTGCGAGTGACCACGCTACAAAAACTACACTCACAAGTGTCAGCTAGAGCGGATCATCGCTAAGCGTAGGAAACTTCTTAATCAAAAATCATTGCAAACAGATAACATCACAGTAACAAGTGAGGTAAGACAAACTGGTTCGTCAATAAATCCTGTTCCTACACCAGTATATAATCCCGAAGTGCGATAAGTAAACTGTGTTATATGCTGAAGCAAGAAACATCAAGGAGGCTATTTTTTTAAGGTCTCGCGCTTCTTCAAAGACGAAGTATTCAGTCACACTGCTGACCTCAGTGATTATAAGGATGTTCTGGCGAAGGACCTTTTCTATCACTCTGCATGTATACGTACATTTTTTAATAAGTATGAAAATCAAATGAATAAGTTATCAGCATCTAGTGACGGAGAAGCAACAAAGTTATCTAAAGAAGAAGCAGTTGCACTTGTTATAAATGCGATCACTCCACAGTTAAAATGTGAAATTGGTTTTACTTTAACTGAAATTAGTGCAAAACTTAATGATATTTATGATGACAAACTTTTCTCAAACAGGAATGTTAAGAGTTGTCTTGAAAAAAACTTCAGCAAGGACAACCATGTTTTCTCATTCTTCGTATTGAAGAGATAGTAGTATGGTGCGATCAAAAAATACTATTCGTGATTATGCAAAACTGCTTAAGCAATCATTAGAGGCCTTTCAGTTTGACCAAGAAGACCGTTTTTGTGATGAAAAGGAATGAAAAGCAATTATCAATTGACAATATGAGGATTCCAGAACCCTCAATTATTTTTTGGCCGAGCTCTTCGGTTGTAGCGAGGCAGATTTCAACCAACCAGAATCTCTTCGTACGGATAACTTGGATGATACGGAGTGACAACAGGATTACACATTCAGAAAAATATTAAAACTAACTAGTTTGTACAAAACAATGTATTACATATTACATAATGGAGAATGGAAGACTCCACTTCATATCATAAATGGAATTGCAGTTCATGATGCTTGCAGAAGTAGTATGTTAACAAAAAGCCTAAATCATATTGGAGTAAGTGTAAGTTTGACGACGTCTTGCGCTATTGATGTGATTTAGTACGTTTTACTACCGACAACAGTAACGGAAATGTGCCTATTCCCAGCCATTTTGACAAAACAAAGTTTACAATTAGAGCTTTTGATAACTTTGACCACAATGAGAACACTATGTCTGGCTTAGATAGTACTCACGATACTGTTTCCGTGCTATTCTAAAAGAAATCCTTGTGATCAGGAAGGAAACCAAAGGTGTCAGAAACTTCAGTTCTACATGGTAACAGCACATTTAGAGAAGAGTTGGTTTGTCAGAAAGTTATTTCTTTTACATCATCATTCATATGACTAAAATTCTCCTTGCTTGCAAAGGGAAATATGTCAAAGGTTCTGGTGTTGAGAACATCTTTATTGAAACTTCAGTATTTGGTGTAAATGTCACTGAGGCTGTTCTCATTGGTACAAATTATGTAGGATCGTTTAAAAGAATGCTCCTACTTGGTGAAGCAATGTTGAGGCTACAGCTAAACGAGTTTTTTAACGAAAATCCTCTCCACAATTATGATGTCAATGCAGCATTCCATGGTTTAAGAAAATGTTTCTAAGACAATATTGATCCCACTGAGAACATGAACGTCGTTCGTCTGAATCGGAATTGTTCAGGTACTGGAATAATGTTTTGAAGATGACTACTCTACTTAAAGATCTTGTTCGGAGTGATCGCGAAAGAAATTGGCTATTGCATTTGCACACTGTACAGAAATTATTACCACTCACTATTCGCAGCTTTCGATCGCATTAATTATTTGCGATGGGGATCAGTACCTTTAGAAAATGCAACAAAAATTACTAGAACTGTACGAGAAGTCTATGGAAGGGGCTTTTGTAGTTCAAAGATCTACAAATAGCTTCACGGCAGTGTCTGCCGATATGTGCCTAGAGCAAACAATAAATAGATCCAAGAAGAGTGTTTCTGGTGTTATTGGAATAACTCGAAAAAGAACAACAGTGACAGAATGGGTATTAATATACCACGAAATACTTATCATAAGTAATATGTACAGGAATGTTACCAATGTTTGTTCAGAGAATTATGAACCATGAGTCATCTTCAATTACATCTAATAATATGAAAAGCAAGATTAAAACGATGATGAAATTCATTACAGACAACGAGAACCCATTTTTCTTCAGGGGCAAAAGAACTGTGAAACATTATTACGGAACAGACAGTTGAAGATACTGTGAAAGATAAGTTACTTCAGGTCTTCACTTTAGGATATGAAGCGTATGAAACATTCAGGAAAGCCAGATTCATTGATAATACTTCAGATACCATCCATAGGACGAATTTACCACCTATTATTAGCAGCCTCACAGAGAAACCGACTGTAAAAACGAAGACACCTAAAAAACAAGCTATGGCTCAACGCACTATTCAACTATATAGAAAGAGAGGTTACCCTATTAATGAGCTATTAAAATATGAGCTCTTTAAAATTTTTCTCCTTTTCGATGGCAGCTAACTTATCAAACCTTGAAGATTTTTATACTGTGGATTTCATGGCTTGCGCCATCCCTGAAAGATTTGAAAACCTTTGGAGATTTCTGCGAGGCTGTCTGTTTATATGTGAAAAATATTACAGAAAACACAGCAGCAAGAATTGACATCATATTTGATTCTTACTTTGATGAGTCGCCAAAGAGTTTTGAACGAATTCGTCCTGACACATGTGGGTCAATCAACCTTCACTCCATAAAACACCTTTTCCTGTACAAAAACACAAATTTTGGTCTTCTAGTTCCAACAAAGTCAAACTTCAAGACTGTTTCAAATCGTATGTACTAGAAAAATCAAGCAATACATGGCCGAAATCTTCTGTATTGCAACGTCTTTTCTTAACCCAAACACATGTATGTCCATACAGCAACCCAATTTAAGACAATCCCACGCAGAACTACAACTTTCCATGTTAGAGGAGGCAGATCTCCGTATTATACCCCATATTAAACATGCAACAAACAACGGGTATCACAGAGTGATGGTATTATCGAATGATACAGGCGTTCTGGTTGTTCTGTTATATCTTTGGACTACCTTCAAGAATTTTGGATTGAAGGAATTGTGGATTCGTCTAGGTGTTGGAGCTACGACGCGCCAAGTTCCCGTTCATGTAATTGCTGTACGAATTGCAATATGCCCTGTACTTCCTTCTTTATACTGCCTAACTGGGCCAGACTGCAGTAGCAAAGTAGGTACAAAATATGCTGGAATGGCAAGTACACCCGAAGCATTTCTCGCAAACTTCGGCATTCCTGCCAGTGAAGTTATAATGGAGCATTCGATACAATTAGCAGAAGAATATCTCGTATAAGTTTTGAAAAAGGGATCAGTTTGTAAAACAATGGACGCATTACGAATGTTTCTTTATACACATGAGAAAAACATTTCCTTAGAAGATCTCCCACCAATCAATATATGGCCGAATACGTAAATCTTCTGTAGTGCAACATCTTTTCCTAACCCAACCACATGCATATCCATACAGAAACCCAATTTAAAACAATCCCACGAAGAACTACAATTTTCCATGTTAGAGGAGGCAGATCTCCGTATTATGCCCCATATTAAACATGCAACAAACAACGGGTATCACAGAGTGATAGAATTTTAGAATGATACAGGTGTTCTGGTTGTTCTGTTATATCATTGGACTACCTTCAAGAATCTTGGATTGAAGGAATTGTGGATTCGTCTATGTGTTGGAGCTACGACGCGCCAAGTTCCTGTTCATGTAATTGCTGTACGAATTGCAATATGCCATGTACTTCCTTCTTTATACTGCCTAACTGGGCCAGACTGCAGTAGCAAAGTAGGTACAAAATATGCTGGAATGGCAAGTACACCCGAAGCATTTCTCGCAAACTTCGGCATTCCTGCCAGTGAAGTTATAATGGAGCAATCGATACAATTAGCAGAAGAATATCTCATATAAGTTTTGAAAAAGGGATCAGTTTGTAAAACAATGGACGCATTACGAATGTTTCTTTATACACATGGGAAAAACATTTCCTTAGAAGATCTCCCACCAATCAATATATGGCCGAATACGTAAATCTTCTGTAGTGCAACATCTTTTCCTAACCCAACCACATGCATATCCATACAGAAACCCAATTTAAAACAATCCCACGAAGAACTACAATTTTCCATGTTAGAGGAGGCAGATCTCCTTATTATGCCCCATATTAAACATGCAACAAACAACGGGTATCACAGAGTGATGGTATTATCGAATGATACAGGCGTTCTGGTTGTTCTGGTATATCATTGGACTACCTTCAAGAATCTTGGATTGAAGGAATTCCGGATTCGTCTAGGTGTTGGAGGTACGACTCACCAAATTCCCGTTCATGTAATTTCTGTACGAATTGCAATATGCCATGTACTTTCTTCTTTATACTGCCTAACTGGGCCAGACTGCATTAGCAAAGTAGGTACAAAATATGCTGGAATGGCAAGTACACCCGAAGCATTTCTCGCAAACTTCGACATTCCTGTCAGTGAAGTTGTAATGGAGCAATCGATACAATTAGCAGAAGAATATCTCGTATAAGTTTTGAAAAAGGGATCAGTTTGTAAATCAATGGACGCATTACGAATGTTTCTTTATACACATGGGAAAAACATTTCCATAGAATATCTCCTACCAATCAATATATGGCCGAATACGCAAATCTTCTGTAGTGCAACATCTTTTCCTAACCCAACCACATGCATATCCATACAGAAACCCAATTTAAGACAATCCCACGAAGAACTACAATTTTCCATGTTAGAGGAGGCAGATCTCCGTATTATGCCCCATATTAAGCATGCAACAAACAACGGGTATCACAGAGTGATGGTATTATCGAATGATACAGGCGTTCTGGTTGTTCTGTTATATCATTGGACTACCTTCAAGAATTTTGGATTGATGGAATTGTGGATTCGTCTAGGTGTTGAAGCTACGACGCGCCAAGTTCCCGTTCATGTAATTTCTGTACGAATTGCAATATGTCATGTACTTCCTTCTTTATACTGCCTAACTGGGTCAGACTGCACTAGCAAAGTAGGTACAAAATATGCTGGAATGGCAAGTACACCTGAAGCATTTCTCGCAAACTTCGGCATTCCTGCAAGTGAAGTTATAATGGAACAGTCGATACAATTAGCAGCAGAATATCTCGTACAAGTTTTGAAAAAGGGATCAGTTTGTAAAACAATGGACGCATTACGAATGTTTCTTTATACACATGGGAAAAACATTTCCATAGAAGATCTCCTACCAACCAATACATGCTGAATATGCAAATCTGTAGTGCAACATTTTTTCCTAACCCAACCACATGTTTGTCCATACAGCAACCCAATTTAAGACAATCCCATGAAGAACTACAATTTTCCATGTTAGAGGAGGCAGATCTCCGTATTATGCCCCATATTAAACATGCAACAAACAACGGGTATCACAGAGTGATGGTATTATCGAATGATACAGGCGTTCTGGTTGTTCTGTTATATCACTGGACTACCTTCAAGAATCTTGAATTTAAGGAATTGTGGATTCGTCTAGGTGTTGGAGCTACGACGCGCCAAGTTCCCGTTCATGTAACTGCTGTACGAATTGCATAATGCCATGGGTCAGACAGCACTAGAAAATTAGGTACAAAATATGCTGGATTGCCGAAGCATTTCTCGCAAACTTCGGCATTTCTGCAAGTGAAGTTATAATGGAGCAGTCGATATAATTAGCAGAAGAATATCTCGTTCAAGTTTTGAAAAAAGGATCAGTTTGTAAAACAATGGATCAATTAGATCGCATATGTTAAGAGCCTACTACAACACAAGTATATATGTAACATGTTTAAATGATCACATTACGCAAATTGATCCTACACAGTTTGGTTATGAAAATGTAGGTGATTGTCTACAGCCTTTTGGTACAACTGCACTGTTTCCTCCTAGTAACGAACTTGTGCCTAGTTGCTCATGTCTAAAGTGTGCAAGAGATTCATGTTTGTGGAATATCTTGTTGCATTTACTGTCATTGCAAAAGTGTAGCCGTTATTGGTTGTCGCAATAAATATACTAATATTTCAACGTAAAATATTACCTCTGCTATTTAACAATAAAAGATGTTGATAAGTATCTGTGTTACTGGATAATGCTTAGTAGCCACTTTTCAGTATTTATACCACCGGTAACGTGTTCAGCACCCTAAAAAATGTGTGAAATGACACCTCACATGCCTATGCAGTACATTTTCAATAGGCATCAAAGATGGCGTCCATTTTCCAAAATAGCCACTCGCACAGACCACCACCCAACTTTTTTTCAACCACTACACGATTAACAGCAATATCCAAATGAGTGAATCTCTGGTAAATGAATGACATACAGAAGTATGGTCAGCTGTTGTATTAATAATCACATGATAGTGAAAGGTACTTTCTAAACTTATACAATTTTCTTGGAATTTCGGACACTCCTCGTTATCCTCTATAACAGTGTACTATCTGCTTCAAACAATTTCTACGTAACTAACAAAGATACAACTGTCGTTCATTTCTTATTAAAAGAAATGCTTCACCTTTTATAACAAAAACATGATAATGACGTCACAAACGGTTTCTCTGCTAAAACTTGAAACAGTGCACCTTAATAAACATTATTTGGTTTGAAAGAAAAACTAGCGGGTTACTTAGACAAAGACTTAGATATTAAATCACCAAACTAATTTTTTTTCTTTTCGTGTGTATTATAATAGGTCAAATTACAATTAGAAGCATATACTTTTTAATATTTTATATGAACATAAGAAACTGAAAAGTCAATATATTTTACAGACCTTATAAGGCATTTGCCTTGAATAAGTACTCCACTGACCTGCCGCTGTCGAGATGATATATTACTCTATGATATTCTGGGACGTACTTTAGTCAAATGTTGTTTCACGTTGTTTATAATATATTTCGGAGAAAAATTTTCACACATTGCTAATCAATCTTACTACAAGAAAGCAAACCCCAATATTCGGTTTTTACAATTGTGCTTTATTTAGAAATAATGATTTACACGCAATGAACTTAAAAAATGGCAATTAGCCTTATACATTTAAGTGTCAAAGTTCATAAGAATAGGGCCTGTTCCTCAAACCAGTTTTAGGCTGTAAATGTTTGCATTATGTCCTAAAATAATTATTGTTTAATAGCATGCATAATGTAAAATGAATTGGTGTTGTTATTCCACTTGGCGGCATGTGAAAATAATTCGTAGTACATGCCCTTCACATCTCTCGTATGACAGTCATCTAAACAAAATTATTAGATTGGCTAAATGAAAAATATTTTGGACTTACTCTCATTTAGAATTATTTGAACTGTTGAACAATTTATAAAATCATTCCAATCGAAAGCTCCTCGGGGAAAATGACCAAAAATAGTTTCACCCAAAAATTTTATTCTTAACCACCCCTCAAATGTTTTACCTATAGTTGCCACAAAAATAATCCCACCAGGTTTCAGAGTTCTGACACAATCCCTCAAAAGCGTGTCGTGATTCTTGGCGTGATGGAGCACAAAGTTTAAAATGACGATATCATATTTCTGGACATTGTGAGTTGAGTGTTCTTCAATACTTTCCCATCGGTATTCTACATTCTTGAGATATGAGTCGAGGTTTGCGTGCTTCTGAGCTGCTTCAACTGCGGATTTATTAATGTCAATACCTAAAACATTAGCTCCGGCTCTAGCTAAAGGCTCAGACAAAATTCCTCCTAAAAGCCAGATAATAATATATCATTTACACATGATTAAGGTTACCTCCACATCCAACATCTAAAATACATAAATTTCCCGGCAACTGAAATTCTGCATTACCTTTTGTTAGTTTTTGTTCTTCCAAAACATTCATTATGTAGTCAAGACATAATGAGTCAAACTGGAGTAATGATTTGAAATCTGCATTGGAATCCCACCATACACTTTTTCTTTTTGTAAAAAAGTAATTACGGTCCACGTTAACTGTTAATTCTCTTAGAACTGAAAATAAAACAGTTATTTTTATTCAATCTCATGAAACATAAATTTACTTTCGCCCATGATTATTTAAGAAGGAATAAGGGATAAAATTCTTGGTGTGGACCATTACGATATCCATTAACGAGAATTGATAAACATTATCAATATTGATGCAATTCCTATGATAAACCAATGTCTGAAATGATCTACCATAAACATATTTACATTAGAAAAAAAGTGTGGTTTAACACCGGATAAGAATTACTTTTATAAACAATTAATAATATACGTAGAGACTAAAGTACAGCTTTTATTATCTATAATAAATCCTCGATAGTAACAAAGCGTTCATGAGTACAAAAATAATCTAAGTGTTATAAAGCTCGATATCTAGCCTTTATGCTGAAGTATTTCAAGCACTTCGGAAAATCCTTTATATATTAACCCTTGAGGAATCGGGTGCCTGTAAATTACATGAACGGTCGGGTGGTGTCTGACAGACCCAGGTTGTAATGTTGCAATAAACAAAGAATAAATTTATTTAATACTTGCACAATCTTATTTTATTACATTGTTAACACATTTTAACTATTCTAAACACATCGCTCACATTTAGTGGAAAAACATCCAAATCCGTAGTTCCATTTTTATTGCATTCTTCGCACATCGGTTGGACATGCTCTAAACATACCCATTTTACACAAAAACACCGTGTTTTACGATTTTGACAGTAGGCGCAACTACCTCGTTTATTTTCACGCGGAGGCGGCGGAGGCTCTGGATCTGCAGGTGCTCCACTTAATTTTTGAGCGATATTCATGATTTCTATTTGTAAATGAGGGTCCTTTGCTCTTATAAGCATGTTTTCTGTTACCAAGGCTAAGCCTATTGCCTTCTAAAACAATCTTCGCTCAGACATCATGTCGTTTTCATCGCCATTACATTTATGTACTACGTGGGAGTTTATGCCCGCAATGTTGAGCAAATTATAAAAAATTACCATCGGCCATCTTCGTGTATTTCTGCTTACGTTATACGCAGCACATTTCTGATCAACTGAGTCAACGCCTGATTTTGTAATATTATATAATGTGATAATATTCGGCGTACATGCATCTCCAGAATCTTCGTCAATCGTGTCATCATAGTGAGAAGATGATACCACTGTCACGACTTTTTTTTATTTGGCATGTATGATGCCAAAGTCATAAATTTAGAGAATGCAAACATTGACGAGTACTGTGGCCTGTTAGGATCAAGAAGTTCTTTTGGAATTTTCCTCTTATTTTTGCGAATTGTTCCAACAATTGTAATTTTGTGCTGCTCCAGCATGCGTTTTACAATTTCATAACTGGTAAATCAGTTATCGATGGTTATATTTCTAGACGTTCCCAACACTGGCTCACACATTCGCTCTACTAAATCTGTTGCTTTAGTACTAAACAAGTATGGTCCGGGAGGCTGAGTTCCAACATATACTTCCATATTTACCGTGTAAAAACATCTGGCATCCACCAAGGAAAATACTTTGATTCCATACTGGTCAGGCTTATTCGGTATGTACAGGTTGTCCCATTTTCGTATGTTTTACGGGGTATCTCGCTTATTTTGCAGATTAGAACCTTGCGGTTTTCGCGACACCGTGCTACTTTTTCATGAAATCAAAGACGCATTAATCAAATTTGCCATAGCCATCTTAGTTTTTGTGTTACAGGGTGATTTTGGAAAAATTGCATTTTCAGTCATCTCCTGTAACTCTGTTATTGTCAGACATATTAAAAAAGTAAAAACTGATATTTGTAGATTTTTTTTACGTATAATCCAGTGGCGATACTCAGATTTTCTTTAGAGGTCACAGTTCTTGAGATATTGACATAACCTACTTTTTTTTAATGGGACACCCTGTATATTTTCTTTAAATCTTTTTCCCCTTGCCAAGAACTTTTCAAAAATATAACATAGTCTATATTTATTTTTATAAATAACATGACAAAATGATTTTTTTTTATAATTTACACTGATAAAAAACAAAATAATTAATTAATCACAAATATTGTTCAAATTGCAGACCATTATGTCTCCTACAAGTTTCACCAAGTTTATAAATTCTTTTAATAGCATTTTCCAAAATAAATGATTGTCTTCGTAATTCTGCAAAAGCTTTTTCCGTTGCAATTTTAATTGTTGCATGTTGGCATATTGCCTTGAATAAATTTTATTCTTTAAACACCCCCACAAAAAAAATCCAAAACCGAGAGATCCGGTGATCGTGGTGGCCATCGAACATGTCCATTTGTTCCAATCCATCTCCTGGGAAAACGTTGATTTAGCCAGTTTTGTATTATTCTAGCATTGTGGGCTGGAGCCCCATCCTGCTGGAAGAATATATCGTTCAGTTGAGCCAGTGGAATATCTTCTAAAATGTTCATAGTTTTTTCTTGTAGAATTTGTAAGTACCCATTAGAGTTTAGGTTTTCTTCATAAAACTATTCTTCTGTTAAAAATTAATCAGGAGACATTAAATTCGAACCTGCCTTGACGCGCTCTAGGAAAAATCACGTGGGTGTTTTCTTGACTCCAAAACCGCGAGTTGTGTCGATTAAATATTCCCGAACTTGTGAAATGTGCCTCGCCTGACCAAATTATTTTTTTTTCAAAATTATTGCCCTGAGTTTTCATATTTATAAACCAATTGCAGAACTCCAATCTACGTTCAGCATCACCAGGGTGCAGATGATGAACAAGTTTATACTTGTAGGTTTTTTTTTTAAATCCTTTGCACTGTTGTTTTAGACACACCGGTCTCTTCATCTATTTTCCTGCACGAGGTTTCAGCAGTGGCTTGAACAACTGCTAAAACGTTGATCTCTGATTCCTCGTTCTCTTTGTTATAAGCTCGGGGTCGAGGTTTGTCAAAACATCCATGTTAGCAAAGATTAAATTTTAATTTTTAAAATATTCTTCTGTCGGGTTGTCTTCTTTCGGGATATCTATATGACAAAATAGGTATATAAAATAAATGCAAATTCTAAGGTAAAGATTAACTGACCTGTTCAGATAGAATTCTAAGGCCTGGTCTGCGTTTTCATTAGATAATATGAAGCAGGTATTCATATCATATTTCTCAAAGTTTTCAAGTTTTTGGTTTCGAGCCTTATTAAAAGATAATTAAACAACAACAACAAGAGCAAGAACGATAACAATGAACAGAAACAACGAATAACAATAAATATCAGCACTAAATTTGGGAAAATGTAACCAGTAATAATTTGAGAGAAGCAGAGACTTCAAAAATCAAATACTTAAGTAATGGCAGAACGTTAATTATTTTGTTTTTTGCGTTACCATGGTTACCCACGGCTATCCGCTATTATCAATGTAAATTATAGAAAAAAATCATTTTGTCATGTTATTTATAAAAATGAATCTAGACTATGCTATATTTTTGAAAAACTCTTGGCAAGGGGAAAAAGATTTTAAAAATATATAGGGTGTCTCATAAAAAAAAGTAGGTTATGTCAAATTTTTAAAAAACTGTGACCTCTAAAGAAAATCTGAGTACGCCACTGGATTCTACATAAAAAATCTACAAATATCAGTTTTTACTTTTTTAATATATCTGACAATAACAGAGTTACAGGGGATGACTGAAAATGCAATTTTTCCAAAGTCACCCTGTAACACACAAACTAACATGGCTATGGCAAATTTGATTAGTGCATCTTTCGTTTCATTAAAAAATAGCACGGTGTCGCGAAAACCGCAAGGTTCTATCCTAAAAAATAAGCGAGAAACCTCGTAAAACATACGAAAATGGGACAACCTGTACATGCGGAATCCGCAACGTCCACGGAATGCAAATAGCATCTCGTGCAATGTCACGTAAGATCCAGGAACGTAATGAAGTTTACAGTTCTGATTAAATCGCTCAAATACATTTCTGATTGGTGCGAGTTTGTCTACTTTCCACTCTCGTATTTACATCGTCAAAACGCAGAAAATTAAGAAAGAATACAAATCGCCTGTGGGCCATAGTAGCTCGAAACACCTCTTCGCCTGTTCCATCAGTAGACCAAAATTCTTTGCAATTTCTGCGGCCAGCTTTGAAAACCCCAGCGAGGTATAACAGCCCAATTAACGCCTTTATTTCCACAGTATTTGTTGGCCTGGAATTATTTAAATCCGCATAATTGTTTCTTATTTTAGAAATAAATATGTTTGTGTTCAGAACAGTGGTATCAAGAATATTGTCATCAATGTAACATTTCCAACATTCTAAGCTTGACGAGCCTGATACGTATGAAATTATATTACAACTTCTTGTTCGAACATTTTTTGTTTTTTGTTTTCTCCAGGATATCCTATCTTTTGCATAACAAAAGAGCCGCCGGTTTTCTGCAGTAGCATCAAAGTATTCTGGAGCCGCAGGTTCTTCCCCAAATTCTTCCTCTAGTTCTTCCTCAGGGTCTGTATTGTGTTCACTTTCTTCGCACTGATCTGATCCAGGCTCGCTCTCCAAATCAATATCCTCTTCTTCTACTTCATCATACACCTGTAACCTCTGAATTTCTTTCAAGTAAGGATCCATTACCAAAAGTATAGAAATAAAAAGTTGGAATGTTACATAGTATATAAAATTAATCATGCTAGGAACGTTGAAGTAAAAGCGGATATTAATTCAAATAATATATAGATTTCAGGCACAAAAATACTTACTCTCTATAATGTTTACGACACAAAAAAATTAAAAATAAATTTATTTGTCGGTAGTAGTTACACAGACGGGTAGCGTCTAACAGACCACACGTGGTAATAACTGACGAACTGTTACACACTAATTCGCGCGCTATTGTTCACTGACTCTTGCCATCAGACAGAAAGGTACAGGCCATCGCGACACGCTCCAACATAAAACAAGAGTGGGGCATTGAAAATAAATTTTCGACCACTCAAGGGTTAACGAACTTCAAAAAAATGTTTCATGTGGAACTGATCTTTTCATTCCATATACTATATAAAGTATAGTAAAGGGAAGGTATTATGATCATGAAAAGTTCGATATCGAAATTATGACGAATCTTCATGTATTGACAATTTCGGCATGCCGCCTGTGTGTGTGTGTGTGTGTGTGTGTGTCCGTGTCCGTGTCCGTGTCCGTGTCCGTGTCCGTGTCCGTGTCCGTGTCCGTGTCCGTGTCCGTGTCCGGGTCCGGGTCCGGGTCCGTGTCCGTGTCCGTGTCAGTGTCCGTGTGCGTGTGCGTGTCCGTGTCCGTGTCCGTGTCCGTGTCCGTGTCCGTGTCCGTGTCCGCGTCCGGGTCCGCGCCCGCGTCCGCGTCCGCATCCGCGCCTGTGTCTGCGCCTGCGTCTGCGTCTGCGTCTGCGTCTGCGTCTGCGTCTGCGTCTGCGTCTGTGCCTGTGTCTGTGTCTGTGTCTGTGTCTGTGTCGGTGTCTGTGTCGGTGTCTGTGTCTGTGCCTGTGTCTGTGTCTGTGTCTGTGTCTGTGTCTGTGTCTGTGTCTGTGTCTGTGTCTGTGTCTGTGTCTGTGTCTGTGTCTGTGTCTGTGTCTGTGTCTGTGTCTGTGTCTGTGTCGTGTCTGTGTCCGTGTCCGTGTCCGTGTCCGTGTCCGTGTCCGTGTCCGTGTCCGTGTCCGTGTCCGTGTCAGTGTCTGTGTCCGTGTCCGTGTACGTGTCCGTGTCCGTGTCCGTGTCCGTGTCCGTGTCCGTGTCCGTGTCCGTGTCCGTGTCCGTGTTCGTGTTCGTGTCCGTGTCCGTGTCCGTGTCCGTGTCCGTGTCCTAGTCCGTGTCCGTGTCCGTGTCCGGGTCCGCGCCCGCGTCTGCATCCGCATCTGCGCCTGCGTCTGCGTCTGTGTCTGTGTATGTGCCTGTGTCTGTGTCTGTGTCTGTGTCTGTGTCTGTGTCTGTGTCTGTGTCTGTATCTGTGTCTGTGTCTGTGTCTGTGTCTGTGTCTGTGTCTGTGTCTGTGTCTGTGTCTGTGTCTGTGCCTGTGTCTGTGCCTGTGTCTGCGCCTGCGTCTGCGTCTGCGTCTGCGTCTGCGTCTGCGTCTGCGTCTGCGTCTGCGTCTGCGTCTGCGTCTGCGTGCTACGTCTGCGTCTGCGTCTGCGTCTGCGTCTGCGTCTGCGTCTGCGTCTGCGTCTGCGTCTGCGTCTGCGTCTGCGTCTGCGTCTGCGTGTCTGCGTCTGCGTCTGCGTCTGCGTCTGCGTCTGCGTCTGTGCCTGTGCCTGTGTCTGTGTCTGTGTATGTGTCTGTGTCGGTGTCTGTGTCTGTGTCGGTGTCTGTGTCTGTGTCTGTGCCTGTGTCTGTGTCTGTGTCTGTGTATGTGTATGTGTCCGTGTCCGTGTCCGTGTCCGCGTCCGTCGCGCGTCCGCGTCCGCATCCGCGCCTGTGTCTGCGTCTGCGTCTGCGTCTGCGTCTGCGTCTGCGTCTGCGTCTGCGTCTGCGTCTGCGTCTGCGTCTGCGTCTGCGTCTGCGTCTGCGTCTGCGTCTGCGTCTGCGTCTGCGTCTGCGTCTGCGTCTGCGTCTGCGTCTGTGCCTGTGTCTGTGTCTGTGTATGTGTCTGTGTCGGTGTCTGTGTCTGTGTCGGTGTCTGTGTCTGTGTCTGTGCCTGTGTCTGTGTCTGTGTCTGTGTCTGTGTCTGTGTATGTGTCCGTGTCCGTGTCCGTGTCCGTGTCCGCGTCCGGGTCCGCGCCCGCGTCCGCGTCCGCATCCGCGCCTGTGTCTGCGTCTGCGTCTGCGTCTGCGCCTGCGTCTGCGTCTGCGTCTGCGTCTGCGTCTGCGTCTGCGTCTGTCTGCGTCTGCGTCTGCGTCTGCGTCTGCGTCTGCGTCTGCGTCTGCGTCTGTGTCTGTGTCTGTGTCTGTGTCTGTGTCTGTGTCGGTGTCTGTGTCTGTGTCGGTGTCTGTGTCTGTGCCTGTGTCTGTGTCTGTGTCTGTGTCTGTGTCTGTGTCTGTGTCTGTGTCTGTGTCTGTGTCTGTGTCTGTGTCTGTGTCTGTGTCTGTGTCTGTGTGCTGTGTCTGTGTCCGTGTCCGTGTCCGTGTCCGTGTCCGTGTCCGTGTCAATGTCCGTGTCCGTGTCCGTGTACGTGTCCGTGTCCGTGTCCGTGTCCGTGTCCGTGTCCGTGTCCGTGTCCGTGTCCGTGTCCGTGTTCGTGTTCGTGTCCGTGTCCGTGTCCGTGTCCGTGTCCGAGTCCGTGTCCGTGTCCGGGTCCGCGCCCGCGTCTGCATCCGCATCTGCGCCTGCGCCTGCGTCTGTGTCTGTGTCTGTGTCTGGTCTGTGTCTGTGTCTGTGTCTGTGTCTGTGTCTGTGTCTGTGCCTGTGTCTGTGTCTGTGTCTGTATCTGTATCTGTGTCTGTGTCTGTGTCTGTGTCTGTGTCTGTGTCTGTGTCTGTGTCTGTGTCTGTGCCTGTGTCTGTGTCTGTGTCTGTGCCTGTGTCTGTGTCTGTGTCTGCGTCTGTGTCTGTGTCTGTGTCTGTGTCTGTGTCTGTGTCTGTGTCTGTGTCTGTGTCTGTGTCTGTGTCTGTGTCTGTGTCTGCGTCTGCGTCTGCGTCTGTGTCTGTGTCTGTGTCTGTGTCTGTGTCTGTGTCTGTGTCTGTGTCTGTGTCTGTGTCTGTGTCTGTGTCTGTGTCTGTGTCTGTGTCTGTGTCTGTGTCTGTGTCTGTGTCTGTGTTGTCTGTGTCTGTGTCTGTGTCTGTGCCTGTGTCTGTGCCTGTGTCTGTGTCTGTGTCTGTGTCTGTGTCTGTGTCTGTGTCTGTGTCTGTGTCTGCGGCTGTGTCTGTGCTTGTGTCTGTGACTGTGTCTGTGTCTGTGTCCGCCTCTGCGCTTGTATCTGCGCCTGCGTCTGCGTCTGTGTCTGTGTGTGTGCCTGTGTCTGTGCCTGCGCCTGTGCCTGTGCCTGTGCCTGTGTCAGTGTCTGTGTCTGTGTCTGTGTCTGTGTCTGTGTCTGTGTCTGTGTCTGTGTCTGTGTCTGTGTCTGTGTCCGTGTCTGTGTCCGTGTGTGTGTGTGTGTGTGTGTATGTGTCCGTGTGAGTGTGTGTCTATGCCTGTGTCTGAACTTGTGCCTGTGCCTGTGCCTGCGTGCGCGTCTGTGCCTGTGCCTGTGCGTGAGCCTGTGTCTGTGCTTGTGTCTTTGCCTGTGCCTGTGTCTGAGTCTGTGTCTGTGTCTTTGTCTGTGTCGGTGCATGTGTCTGTGTCTGTGTCTGTGTGTGTCTGTGTCTGTGTCTGGGTCTGTGTCTGTGCCTGTGTCTGTGTCTGTGTCTGTGTCTGTGTCTGTGTCTGTGTCTGTGTCTGTGTCTGTGTCTGTGTCTGTGTCTATGTCTGTGTCTGTGTCTGTCTGTCTGTGTCTGTGTCTGTGTCTGTGTCTGTGTCTGTGTCTGTGTCTGTGTCAGTGTCTGTGTCTGTGTCTGTGTCTGTGTCTGTCTGTGTCTGTGTCTTTGTCTGTATCTGTATCTGTGTCTGTGTCTGTGTCTGTCTGTCTGTGCCTGTGTCTGTGTCTGTGTCAGTGCCTTTGTCTGTGTCTGTGTATGTTTCTGTGTCTGTGTCTGTGTCCGTGTCTGTGTCCGTGTGTGTGTGTGTGTGTGTGTGTGTGTGTGTGTGTGTGTGTGTCTGTGTCCGTGTGTGTGTGTGTCTATGCCTGTGTCTGAACGTGTGCCTGTGCCTGCGTGCGGGTCTGTGCCTGTGCGTGAGCCTGTGTCTGTGCTTGTGTCTTTGCCTGTGCCTGTGTCTGAGTCTGTGTCTGTGTCTTTGTCTGTGTCGGTGCATGTGTCTGTGTCTGTGTCTGTGTGTGTCTGTGTCTGTGTCTGTGTCTGTGTCTGTGTCTGTGCCTGTGTCGGTGTCTGTGTCTGTGTCTGTGTTTGTGTTTTGTCTGTGTCTGTGTCTGTGTCTGTGTCTGTGTCTGTGTCTGTGTCTGTGTCTGTGTCTGTGTCTGTGCCTGTGTCTGTCTGTGCCTGTGTCTGTGTCGGTGTCTGTGCCTGTGCCTGTGTCTGTGTCTGTGTCTGTCTGTGCCTGTGTCTGTGTCTGTGTCTGTGTCTGTGTATGTGTCTGTCCCTGTGTCTGTGTCTGTGTATGTGTCTGTGTCTGTGTCTGTGTCTGTGTCTGGCTCTGTGTGTGTATGTGTCTGTGTGTCTGTGTGCCTGTGTGTCTGTGTGCCTGTGTGCCTGTGTGCCTGTGTGCCTGTGTGTCTGTGTTTCTGTGTATCTGTGTGTCTGTGTGTCTGCGTGTCTGCGTGTCTGCGTGTCTGCGTGTTTCCGTATTTGCGTGTCTGCGTGTCTGCGTGTCTGCGTGTCTGCGTGTCTGCGTGTTTGCGTGTCTGCGTGTTTGCGTGTCTGCGTGTCTGCGTGTCTGCGTGTCTGCGTGTCTGCGTATCTGCGTGTCTGCGTGTCTGCGTGTCTGCGTGTCTGCGTGTCTGCGTGTCTGCGTGTCTGTGTGTCTGCGTGTCTGCGTGTCCGAGGGTCTGTGTGTCTGTGTGTCTGCGTGTCTGCGTGTTTGCGTGTCTGTGTGTCTGTGTGTCTGTGTGTCTGTGTGTCTGTGTTTGTGTGTCTGTGTGTCTGTGTGTCTATGTTTGTGTGTCTGTGTGTCTGTGTGTCTGTGTGTCTGTATGTCTGTGTGTCTGTGTGCCTGTGTGTCTGTGTGTCTGTGTGACTGTGTGTCTGCGTCTCTGTGTGTCTGTGTGTCTGTGTGTCCGTGTGTCTGGCGTTCGCGTTCGACTTTCACTCCGATCAGACGTGTTTGCGGGAGCTCGCGCTTGAGGTGAAAGTTTTGTGACTTGACGATTTTTATACCAATTTGTGAACATTTTTAACTGATTGTGACTGTGTTAACAAATAGTGACTATATTTTTAATAAGTAAAGTGAAAAAGTGGCCCAGCAGTTAGGATTAAAAGTGAAAATTACGGTTTCCCGAAGAAACAGGAGTAAGTTTTCAAATTTATCATTGTTTTAACTGTAGGATAGGGAATATTTTTTGCATTTACGGATAGATACGTTTTTATTGTCGTTTTAGTGTAGATTTTGGATAGAATTTTGGTTGTTTTTATCGGAAAAACGCATATTTTCAGTAATTTAGAGAAAGAGAAAGTTGGCGTGGGTCACGCAATTACGTGCCCACGCCGCTGACGTCACGTCATTAAGGGAAAGCCCGCATTCCTAAGTAAATTTGTGTAGCGGAAATTTCTATATAAACTAAATATTTGATTTTATAAAAATATACAAATACTTTAAATACATTTATCAGATTTCTTTTGTACAGCACAAGTAAATTCTAAAATAGTTTAATTTAAGTACATAACTGCAGCCGGCGTGGCAACGGTAGGGTGACGTCAGCGGCTTGGGTACGCGGCTTCGGTCGCCATCTTTTTTCCTTATATTTTAATTGAACCTTACATCCGATTCTTTAAAGTGGTACAAAGTTATCCCCCTTTTTTTTTTTTTTTTTTTTTTTTTTTTTTGTTCCGGTCGCTTTTAAATATATTTTTAATTTTCCGATAGAAACACAAAATTAATTAAGAAAAGCGAGAAAGCAATTGGCAAGTAGGATAGGCGTGGGTAACGTGGTCACGTGCCCGCGCCATTTTTGTGACGGTTAATCTACAATAAAATCTTTCATAAAACATGGATGGCGCAGATAGTGATGAGGGGTTTCAACGGGCAGGGAAGCGGAAAACGCGTTTAACAACTAGGATCCGCGAAACGACGGAAAACGTTAGGGAATGCGAGGGAAAGCTAGTAGCTAGGGGTAGGCAGGCTAGTTGCCCGAAACAGGGCCCAGTGGCGGAGGTAGACAGCGATAGCGACGAGAATACAACGGATCGCAATATCCGAATCCTGAGGAGCGGCATCCGGGAACAGGAAACGATTAACGGTCGTATCGTCGAGGCATTAGACGCCGACACTGGAAATATTGAGACACTCACACCAGAAAAGATATTAGAATGCGAAATTAGCACTCTTTGCTCATACGCGTCCTTCATGATACCGGAAGACGGGTCAAAGTCGTTTCCGGTGAGCAATAGGCGGCAGGTTCGCGCGCACCTGACTATGATAGGTGTAAAAATGGGTAAATTGCTAGGGATTATCGACGAATTAAGAACGGCGGTAGGCAAAAAGGATCGCGAAATTAAATCTATCAGGAGGAAAAGCAACAAGCGTCAAGACAGGAAATGGGTCGCGTGCTACACCGAGCTTAGCGGAGGGTCTTACTTACGCGGAATTGGTTCGCGCGGGCCCTTCGAACAGAACGGAAATTGCGCCACCGTTAACAGGAACGCGTTTAGCGTTAGCGTGATGGCAATTAACGTGGGAACCACGCCGGAGGAAGTAGGAAAATGTTAAAGAAAGGGTTAACCTCGCGGCGGAAAATATAGCGATTAAAAGGTACGGCAGACGAGACAAGGGGTAATTGTAGATTGCGTAGGAAAGGGACGCGGAAAAGCTTACGCGAGCGATCCAAGAGACCGGATCCTTACAGGGCGTGAAATCAAGAAAGGACACCCTCGTGTACTTTTCAGAAAGGTAGACAGGGAAATAACGGCGGACCAAATAATAGACAAAATAACAAAATTCAACGGGGACCTGGTAGCTAAAGAGGAGGAGTAGATAGATTTAAAGAGAAATTAAGGAAAGGTTTAGGTTAGGCGGTAGAGGGCGCAACCCCTACGCAGACGTGATCTTTGAAGTTCACCCTGAGCTCCGTAAAGAGATTGTAGGGAAAGAGGTGTGTTTGGGATGGAGCAGCGTGACGGTGGAGGACCATCTTTCGGTTCTGCACTGTTATAATTGCTGGGGAACAGGGCATCAGGCTAGAAACTGTAGGGATAAGGAATTTTGCGGAAGATGCGCGGAAGTAGGGCACAGGGCTAGGGAATGTCGCTCGCAGAGGACTAGATGTGTCCAATGTATGCGGGCAAACGAAGGTCGCCGCGAAAGGTTTGACGAACGCCACGCGGTGCTGGACTTTGAATGCGGAAGTCACGCGGCGTTAAAGCGAAGTATCACCCTAAAGACCGATTATGGACGCTAAAACAATAAAGTAACGACCGGAGCTCACGTAAGGCGGCCGTTGAGACTAGCGCAATTAAACGCGGGCAGGGGTAAAGGGCGACTAGTAACCTAGTAAAACCCTAAAAACGAGGATATCGACATCTGCTTCGTACAGGAACCACACGTGTACCGCGGAAAATAATAGGATTCCCAACGGAGTACGAGGTAACCAACGGAACCAACGAAGGGCGAAGAGTTGCATCGTACATCACCGACAGGGGTTATCGTCGACGTTAGTCGGACAGTTATCGGACGAACTAATCACCACGTGCGAAATAAAATCCGTCGCCGGAAATCTTACTTTTTACGCCGTGTCGGTTTACTTACCGCCGACGGGAAGCGCATACGACGGCGACGAGCTCTTGGCTAAATTCGATCGGGTTACGCGTGCGCTAAACGGAAAACTCACGATTTTGCGGGAGACTTTAATGCGAAGTCACCGCTGTGGGGGCCCACGAGGAAGACGCGAGGGGCGAGGCGATTTGTGACATAATCGAAACTAGGAATTTAATATCGTATAACGACAACGTGAGACCGACGTTCGAAGGTCCCAGAGGAACGAGTTACGTAGACGCCACGTTCGGAACGGTAGAAATGTATAACGCGTCGCGCGAATGGAACGTAACGGAAGTAGAAACGCTGTCCGACCACAAATTAATCACGTGGATCATGGAAACTGACGAAAAACGAGCGACGAGGTCAAACCGTGAGGTACTGTAACGGTAAGGCGAAGTGGGAAGAGTTCGACCGCGTATATCGAGCGGAAATAGGCGACATAGGGGAAATAGCAACTCAAATCGACAGTGACGATGCCCTGGAGGAGTGCGCAGCTAAATTAAACGAAGCCGTAAGGGCAGCGTGCGAGGTTTCGATGCCTCGCAAAAAGAGCTACAGGAAAAGCGTGCCGTGGTGGACGCCGGAACTGACAACCCTGAGAAGGGAAGTTAACCGGCTAGCCCGTAAATCGAGACGACACACTACGATCCCGGAAAGACAAGAAGAAAGGATACGGGAATTTCGCGAGATAAGAGCAAGGTATAAACGAACGATAGAAGAAACGCGCACGCGGAAGTGGAAAGAGTACTGCGCACAAAACTCCGGAAAGGACCCTTGGGGAACGGCGTATAGGATCCTAAGGGGTAAGCAAACGGGAAGACGCGGCCTAACTACGGTTAGGCGGGAAGACGGGTCGATGACGACAGGCGCTCTAGAAACCGCGGAGACGCTATTGGAAACGTTCTTTCCGACGGACGACCGCAATAGCGACGAGCCGGTTCACCGGGCAATAAGGAAGGCGCACGAAACACCGGGAATGTGCGGACCGGACGACCGAAGCATCACCGCGGAGGAAATCCGAAAAGCATTGAAACGCATGAGCACCAAAAAAGCACCGGGACACGACGGGATCCCACCGGACGCGGCGTTAAAAGCGCTGGACGCTACGCCGGATGTCTGGTTGAAGATTTTCAACTCGTGTTTGGACAGGGGAATATTTCCGGTATGCTGGAAATTACAAACGATGCGATTCATTCCGAAAGCGGGAAGAAGCGACGCCACGGACCCTAAAACCTACCGGCCAATAAGTTTACTTCCAGTCATAGGAAAAGCCCTGGACAGAATAATAGCGACGCGTATAGAACACCACGTAAAACCGCGGGAGGATTTAACCCAAATCAATTTGGATTCAGCTCGGGAAAGACCACCGTAGACGCGATAAGGAAGGCAGTTCGGGAAGTTAAAGCGGCGAGAGCGAGGGGGGATTACTGCGCCGTCATATCGCTCGACATCCGAGGCGCTTTCGATAGCGCCTGGGTGCCGGCGATAGGATGGGAGAAGCAGAGACTCCTACTACCTCGGAATTTAATCAAGATCGCCGGAAGCTACTTCAAGAACAGGACGGCGCAGGTGCAACTGACCAACGAGGTTGCGAGGAGGCGGGTAGAACGCGGATGTCCACAGGGAAGCTGTACCGGGCCGGTATATTGGAAGATAATATATGACACTATATTCAGAGCCAGGCTGCCTCCGGGATGCAGCCTAATAGGATACGCCGACGACACGTTATTAATCTCAACGGCCGCCCAATATAAACGGTTAAAAGCGTAACGAACACTGCACTTGAAACGTTAGTCGCGTGGGGACGCGAGTTTAAACTCGAATTTAACGCGAATAAGTCGGAAGGGGTATTTTACGGAAACACATAAACCAGCAGAAACCATCGTTTAGGTTGGGTAACGAAAGAATTCGCTGCAAGGAGTTTATTAAATATTTAGGCGTCCTGATAGATAACAGGTTAAACTGGAAAGAACACATTAAATACGCGAGCGCAAAGGGAAAACAGATAGGGAATAAAATAGGAGCGGCCGCGAAATTAACCTGGGGAATCAAGGAGCGGCACTAAAACTATATATGAAGGCGCGATACAGCCG
This sequence comes from Vesta saturnalis, assembly GCA_036346205.1. Classification (NCBI taxonomy): domain Eukaryota; kingdom Metazoa; phylum Arthropoda; class Insecta; order Coleoptera; family Lampyridae; genus Vesta; species Vesta saturnalis. Next base: position 163,873 of record JARFJB010002476.1, on the reverse strand, counting down.
GCTGTATTATACCGGGCAGAAATTTGGGGGGAAAGATTAGGCGTAAAGGAACGAAATAAACTTTTAAGCGCGCAACGAACGATGGCCGTGAAGACGGCCCGGGCGTATAGGACGGTATCAACCGAAGCAGTATTAGTCTTAAGCACGTTATTGCCGCTAGATTTTTTGTTACAGGACGAAAGAGACCGTGCAGCGGCCCGAAGAGGCGGAAGGGCAAGCGGGAGAGTACTCGGCGGACTAGGATACGCGAACAGAACGGCCGAAACGAGGGTCGACGCCGGCGAATTGGGGCATCCGGCCGACGTGGCTTCATCCTCCGACTTCTACATCGGAGAGGAGGGAGCGGCCGACGTCAGGTGCTACACGGACGGCTCGGCATCGGAAGGGGGGAACGGGAGCGGCGTACGTAATATACCGAGGTGGGAGGGAAATAGCTAGCGGCGGAGTAAGGCTGGACGAGGGTTTCAGCAACTTCCAGGGCGAGCTGGTCGCGATCGTCGAAGCCCTAGGGTACGCGCTGGGACATTTGCGAGACGTCCCGGAAGTATCCATCCTGTCGGACAGCAAAACCGCACTGCTCGCTCTGACAAATGTCTCTAGGCCTACCGAACTCGTGGCGGAGGCCTGGCGACTGTTACGTCGGGTAGCGGCGGTGTCGGCCGTCAAGCTACATTGGGTGAAGGCACACGCCGGAAACCCCGGAAACGAGAGGGCAGACCGGCTCGCAAAGGAAGCAGCTAGGGACGACAACGCGCGGATCGCCTACGCCAAGATTCCGATGACCACGGTAAAGAGGTTACTGTTAAACAGGACAATGGAAAGATGGCAGGGAAGATGGACCGGCGCGGCGACCGGCCGCTTAACCTTCAGGTTTCTACCGGACGTCGCACAGAGGATATTTACTGCACCCGAGTTGGACCCCTTTACAGTCCAGCTCGTAACGGGGCACGGCGGAACCGGAAGTTACCTAAAAAAAGATTCGGGAAGACCGAAGACGAACGGTGTGCGTGCGGGCACGCCACCGAAGACTCCGGTCACATAATTTTCGATTGTGAGATCGAGGAAGGCGCTAGAAGGTTGGCGGATACGAGACTGGTCGGCGCGGGCCTACGGTGGCCACAAACGTGGGAGGAAATCACGGCGATGGCGGGCGAACGGGAATGGTGGACGGAACTATCTAAATTCGCGAAACAAGTGCAGAGACTTAAACCGAACGTTGCGCGAGTAGTGTAATCCGGGTCGTTATTGCTAAAAATCGCGTCTTTTACCTATTGTGACACATTACCGATTATGACTTTATTACCGATTGGGACAATATATAAACCGGATTTGACAGTGGCGGGCGCGCGTGCGGCATCAAGTTTCCTCATGTCGCGCGCAAACTATTTTAAGGACCACCGGATCTAAATTACGTTCCGGTGTTAGGGTAGGCCCCCCTCGGAAGAGAGGCGGAAGAAACGGATCCCCGATAACCACGTAAAGGTCTTGCGAATGGTTGCCGTGGGTGGGATGCGGGGCGGAAGAAGCCGCAGGACGGTGCGGACCTTGCGTCAACCGGATGTCGCTCGTAAGGAAACGACGGGCGAACGAAGGTCCATCCACGGCATCGTTTCGGGTCAAGTGGAAGTTGCCAAGTTTTTTATTGGACGTCGCCGATCTTCCGAGGGTCTCGAATCGATGGGAAGGAGTAGCGGATAAGGACCACCGGAGCAGCCACGGAGTCGGAGCGACGTGGGGCGACGGTGTTAGTGAAAGTGCTAGTGCTAGTGACCGCGAGTGACAGTGTTTATCCTGCGGAAATGACGGAAAAGTGCTAGTGCTTGAGTAGGTTTGACCGGACGCAAGCTTCACATGCGTACAGTCGACGCATTTCCTTCAAGGGAAAAGCGTCGACTTAGATAAGTAGCGTCGAGGGCGCGAGCTTCACTCGCGTACAGGCGGCGCCGTTTCCGGTGACGGAGACTATAAGCTCCGTCGTCGGAAAGGGCGCGTACCTTATGCATGTATGGGTGCGGGCCTCACTCGCACACAGGGACCACGGTCGCCGACTGTATCCGGCGAACGCGGTCCCTTAACGCTATCTCTCGAGGGCGCGGGCCTCACTCGCGCACAGGAGTTGCGGCCGCCGACTGTAGCCGGCGTATGCAAATCCTTAGCGGTAGCCTTCCGGGCACGGGCTTCACTCGTGCACAGATGCCGCCGTTCTCGGTTCACCGAGAGCGGCGGCATCTTAGGGAGTACGGAACGGGTACGACACCAGTCGTGCACAGGCACCTTCCTTTCGACGCCTGCCACCGAAAGGACGGTGTTCTTAGTTAGCGTATACGAACACGGGCGTGGCTCGTGTATGATACCTTTGATTTTCTAGTTTCGGCGAAATCGGGGGTATCCTAGTTAAGTAGTTTTTAAGAACGTAGATTAAGTAACTAAAACGGGCGAAGGCTTCACCGTCGCACAAATTTTCTTTTCCCCCGCTCCAACTCTGGGGAGAAGGAAGTTTTTAATAGAATAAGAGTAAGGATACGGACGCGAGTTGCGCTCGCGTACAGCCGCCCCTTACCACTACGTGGAACAAGGGCGACTTACTTAGAATAGATACTTAATATTAATTTAAATAGAGGGCACGAGCATCACTCGTGCACAGACGACTGGGCCGCCGGCTACGTCCGGAAGCCCAGGATTCTTAAATATTTCGTAAGGTAGATTTAAGAAATAGGCACGGGGCGTCGGAGTAGCCGTCGCTCGGACTCCCATTGGGGTCTTAGTTAAGAAATATAGGGAAAGGGCGCGGTGTTAGGCCGCGTACAGGTGTCATGTGACGCCTTTAGATAAGGAACATAAGGGCGGGAGGCGGGCAGCCCGCTTCACAACCTGCATCTGAGCAGGTTTAGAGTAATTCTTAAATTAGGAATAGGCGGCCGCAGGATTATCCGGCGGACAGCTGCCGCTAGGTAGCTTAGTTAAAGATAAGAAGGTAGGAACGGGCGTAGGATTAGCTTACGCACAGATGCGATTGCCGCATCTTAGACAATACGATTTAGGACGGGTGCGGGAATAGCCCGTACACAGGCACCTGCGGTGTCCTTAATTAAAGGACGAGGGAATAGCCCGAGTACAGATGAGGGAGCCGCCGCCTCGGCGACGACTCCAACATCTTAATATAGGTAACACGAGGGAGGAGGCAAGCGGAGCAGCGTGTTCTTTATTTGATTCAGGATTGCTTGCACAGGGTTTCACACTACCCCGGAGCTCGGCGAGCCCCTTCCCTACCCTAGTTAAGGAGCATTATTGTTGAATCAGGAATGTAAGCATTTCTACAGGGCGTTGATTGGACACCTGGAGGAATGTCGATAAAATACTACTTGTAAAATATCGATTATGGGACAATAAATATATATTGAATTGAATTGAATTGAATTGAATTGTCTGTGTGTCTGTGTGTCTGTGTGTCTGTGTGTCGGTGTGTCTGTGTGTCTGTGTGTCTGTGTGTCGGTGTGTCTGTTTGTCTCTGTGTCGTGTGTCGGTGTGTCTGTGTGTCTGTGTGTCTCTGTGTCTATGTGTCTATGTGTCTGTGTGTCTGTGTGTCTGTGGGTCTGTGTGTCTGTGTGTCTGTGTGTCTGTGTGTCTGTGTGTCTGTGTGTCTGTGTGTCTGTGTGTCTTTGTGTCTGTGTGTCTGTGTGTCTGGGTGTCTGCGTGTCTGTGTGTCTGCGTGTCTTCGTGTCTGCGTGTCTGCGTGTCTGCGTGTCTGCGTGTCTGCGTGTCTGCGTGCCTGCGTGTCTGCGTGTCAGCGTATCTGTGTGTCTGTGTGTCTGTGTGTCTGCGTGTCTGCGTGTCTGCATGTATGTGTGTGTGTGTGTGTGTGTGTGTGTGTGTGTGTGTGTGTGTCTGTGTTTGTGTGTTTTTGTGTCTGTGGGTCTGTGTGTCTGTGTGTCTGAGTGTCTGTGTCTGTGTGTCTGTGTGTCTGTGTGTCTGTGTGTCTGTGTGTCTGTGTGTCTGTGTGTCTGTGTGTCTGTGTGTCTGTGTGTCTGTGTGTCTGTGTGTCTGTGTGTCTGTGTGTCTGTGTGTCTGTGTGTCTGTGTGTCTGTGTGTCTGTGTGTCTGTGTGTCTGTGTGTCTGTCTGTCTGTGAGTCTATGTGTCTGTGTGTCTGTGTGTCTGTGTGTCTCTGTGCCTGTGTATCGGTGTGTTTGTGTGTCTGTGTGTCTGTGTGACTGTGTGTCTGTGTGTCTTTGTGTCTGTGTGTCTGTGTGTATGTATGTCTGTGTGTATGTATGTCTGTGTGTCTGTGTGTCTGTGTGTCTGTGTGTCTGTGTGTCTGTGTGTCTGTGTGTCTGTGTGTCTGTGTGTCTGTGTGTCTGTGTGTCTGTGTGTCTGTGTGTCTGTGTGTCTGTGTGTCTGTGTCTGTGTGTCTGTGTGTCTGTGTGTCTGTGTGTCTGTGTGTCTGTGTGTCTGTCTGATTTTAGTGCTAGCTCAATCTCATGGGATGTACCCAGTTTCCGATAAATCCGCTGGATTAACTCAGCTCAACAATAAATCGTATGCGCCACTCTCTTTGAAAATACTATTTGGATACCTACTCTGGTAAGGAGAGAAGTTCAGAGTCGGCCTTAGGTTCCTACTCCTATCAAAAAGAGAAAGAAAGGTTAGGTAATACCACGGGACGACCGTCTAATCACAAACTAGTCTCTACACCATCACATTTATTCCAAAGAATAACTTCATCAGTAGTATTTTTTTTAAATCAAGCAACTTAAGCGGTTAAGCGTGGTAAAGAACACAATTTCTAGACTGAACTTTGGAACAACACTAAAACTTAATAACAAAGGGAAAAGAAATTAATAGCACTCTCGTCTTTTAAAGAACACCCTGCATGTGTAAATTTGATTGTAGGGTAACTACGTTTTTATCTACAACCTTTGTATTGAAACGATTCACGTCAACGTGGTCAATATATATATATATATATATATATATATATATATATATATATATATATATATATATATATATATATATATATATATATATATATATATACAGTGTTTCTGAAATAGGGTTCAATTTCTGTGCATGTAGAACTCATTAAAATAAGACAAAATGTTCATATAAATAGTGCCCTAAAACGCACCCTTAAAGGTTACAGGCCCTTGAAAGGGTTCGAATGAAACTGATTTTATTCAATTATTTCAAAACGATAAAAGATATAGAGATGAAATTAAGGGAACATACATAACTCTTCACGCCGAGTAACATGAGCTAGGCCATTTTTCGTTATTCGAATCATAGGCGTCCTTTTCAGGGGGACGGAAAGGGTATGAAGTCCCTAAAAAATTTTTTACGACCTTTTCCCAATTTATTTTAACAAATTCATAAATTTTGGACAGTTTTATGTAAAAAATGTCGTCTTTGCGTAAGTCGATATCGGCAACGGTTTTGTGTAAAATGAGTGAAAATTATCATTATTTGATAAAATTAGTGTTATTCTCTTCGGAATCAATTCAGCCGATATCGACTTACGCAAAGACGACATTTTTTACGTAAAACTGTCCAAAATTTATGAATTTGTCATCCCCCTGAAAAGGACGCCTATGATTCGAATAACGAAAAATGGCCTAGCTCATGTTACTCGGCGTGAAAAGTTATGTACGTTCCTTAATTTCATCTCTTTATCTTTTATCGTTATAATGAAATAAGTTATATTAAATTTTATTTTAAGATGCAGTTTGCATTCAATACCTATATCATATTGAAATGTTAATAGTTAACTTTATTATATTCAAATGGGGATAGGGTTCAAATTTAATGTTGTATGTAATAATGAAAGGAAGTTATTTATTTTATTTTAAATGTTATTATTGCTACCAAACTAGCTCAGGGATCTCAATGGGGAACCAGGGTTCAAGATTTAGTTGAAGATAATATATTTGTATGAAATATCTAATACTTAACTTGAATTTGACTATAAAATTTGCTCGGGATAAGTTTTGCTTCAAGATGTTACTGATTTAATGAAAATAATTAAAACAGTAAAATTTCAAATAATTAAGAATACTTTAAATGTTATAAAATATTTGACAAACTAGTACAAGGAAATGATGCTTCAAGTGGGGACAAGGTTCAATTGGATTTTAGTTAAGAAATAAACATATATTGTTAGGAAATATCCAATACAGGGTTTAATTTTAAATTACGATAAAATTTCCTTCTGAATGAAGTCTTAACTTATCTAAGGCATGCAATGTTACTGACTGTTAGTTGAAAATCAATTATTAAGACTCAACAATTGTCAAATTTTTTTATTCCAAAAGATAAACTTATTTAAATGGTTTGGATAAAATGAAAATCCTTATGACAAGATAAAATGGAATATAGATTTGTTAACACAATTTTATTTTAAGGTAAAAATATAAATTTTAAATGTGAATAAATAAAACAAATTATTCACGCAAATACCAATAATTTAATTTGGGTTATAAAAATTTTAAAATCGGAAAACATGAAACAATCTTTGTACATTAAATGTGCTCAAACTTAATCTGTACAGCAATATTTACTAAAACGAGAGGTATGGTTACCGAACTATTCAACTTTTATCTCGGTTATACAGAAATCAATGCCTCAAATTTCAAGATGTAACTTTCTCACAAAATAAATTAGGTAACTCAAACACTAATTTAGCAACTGTTTTAACTTTTATTTAAAAACTGGAAATGCTTATGACTGATATTTCTGTTTAAGAAATGTCAATTATTAGCCATATCAAAACAAGAATTATTGCTAATCAAATTTAAGTTAATTAGTACCAAAATATAATATTTACTTTCAAAGGATGGTCGGAAAATGAAAACAACTTTTACAAATGAAAACTATGAAATTTAATTTGGTAATCAGAATAATTTAAATCCTACAAACAATAACGAAACAACTTATCTACAAAATAAGTGACATCAATTAATCTTACAAGCAACTAAATTTATTGCGAAAAGGTATTCTGAGTGACAATTTACAAAGAAACATATTTTTAAATTTGAAACATTTAGTTTAAATAAAATGTTAAGTTATTTGTAAACTTTCTCTAGAAATCAATATTAGTTAAGCAAAATTTACGATTAAACACTGTTCCTTAAACTTTTTATTTGTGAACAAAATCTGAGATATATTGCTTTGAGCAACTAAATGCTTTTAAAAAGTTTACTGGTTGTGAAAAATTTAATTTTTACAACGTAACCATATTGAAAATTTACATATGAAATATAATTCTAATAAAATTTAAATTGTACAAAAATGGAATTTTGGCCGTAACTTTCTTATCATGTTCAACTGAAATTTGCAAATACAAAATGATATCTTATTGAAAATTCATCGTACTAAAATGTTTTGAAGATATTTACACTATAAATTGTACCACTAAAATGTTTTATGCCAAACTAAACTTGTTTAATCATTTATCAAATAAGTTTTACTAACTATCACTAACAATTGTAAAATTGTCTACTATCCATAAAACCCTTTTAACTCAAATTTATGTAATTCCTGGACATCTTACATAAACTAAACATATCTTTCCCTAAATTCTAAACATAGTCATTTAATGAAAATTTAAGTTCTTGTAAATTACCTTCTAAAATTAATTTAATTGTAAAAATTGATACTAAAATGTATCTACAAAAATTATTTAATCATCTGTGACAATTTTGTACACTATTATTTGCTTTTATGATGCAAAACCAAATCTAATAAATGATATTAGTATCAATTTGTACCAAATTAAAATTTACAATCTGTAACCATATTTATTTTAAATATGATATGCAATTTATTAAAAATTTTTTATGACCCAAATGTATGTTTAAGTGTCTGTATACTTCTATTATTGTTCACACTAAATTCAATTTAATGCAATAAGATATTTTTTACATTGAAAATTGTCTATTCCTACTAAACATTGTTTTGAAAAGATCTTTACACTATAAATTAGTATCTAGGCACCTCATTTTATGTAAATTTTTGTAGCTGCCAAAATTTCTATAATGTTTATTCTTGTTGTAATCATTTATTATATCGTTATTGCTCACTATAATTTTTCACTTCAAATATGGAAAATTGTCGGTATACTATCCAAATTTAATCTTTTATTGTAGCTTACCAATTTATTCTATTTCCATGCTCTTAAGCGAAATCTAATTTTAATTCTTAATCAAATCCTAACGATATCTAACTACATTGTTACAATGTTTTAAAACCTTGTTTGAAAACTGTCCTACTTGCTTCAAATGTACCTTTAAAAGTGTGAACTTCTAATCCGTGCTGCCATAATCATTGTCACTATCTAAAATGATCTCTCTTAAAAAATCGATATTCTACACGATCTTTGACAATTTTGGTAGCAACAAATTGCTTTTATGATGAAACCAAACTTAACAAATGATATTCAGATCAATTTATACCAAATAAATTTATTTTAAACACATCGTGAACCAGATTTATGTAAAATTGTGTCTCACTTGTATCGAGCCAGAAATTACCCTTTTATGACCCAAATGTGATGTAAGCTGTCCGATACTTCTATTACCTCTTTCTAAACATCTCAAATTCCCCAATTTAAGAATGAAGATATTTTTGTACAAGAAAATATTAAGTTCTTTAATTGACCTACCTACTAAAATTAAATTTTGAAATAAGAATAACTTATAGAAGTATGAAAATTTTAGATTCATCTAGGCACCTCAATTTTATGTACATATTTACTTGCTACGCTAGGTTCTTCATTTATCAACACCAAATTTTCTTGTATAATGTTTATAACTTCTTGCTTGTAACCAATGTGATTGATATCGAATTGCTCATCCTTTATAATTCTTTCCACCTTCAAATACTGGATATGCGGTTTATATAAATTTAATCTTTTATTGTAGGGCTGTACCCAGTTTAATTCATCTTTACCAATTCTTATCTTCATATGTTGCATCGATAATCAATTTTAATTGCTTAATCAAATCCATTCCGATTATTAACTCCATTTTTAAATTGTTAGTTATAAACCATTGTGTTTGAAAAATCTGTTCCCTACCTTAGCTTCAGTATGTAGCATCCTATTTATAGTGCTAAGCTTCTTATCCGTAGCTGCCATAACTTCTATTTTGTTTATTCTAATGATCTCATCTTTAAATAAATCGTTATTCTCTCGATGATTTTTCCTGTATTAATGAAATTTCTGATCCGGTATCAACTAATCCTAATAAATTTAAATTCTTAATTCTAATGTTAACGAAAGGTAATAAAATGTTTGCAGTTTCTGGTTCTAAATTTTGTTCAATTTCTAAAAATTCCGTAGGATGTTGGTAGTTTGTCTTTACATTGTTGACAAGGAAGCTCGTATTTAAAATTTTGAACGGTGATCTTGTCAAAGTCCTTTTGTGTGTTCTTTTCTTCGTCTTGGGATGCATGTACGATAGCATTGACCCAACTAATCCTTCCACAACTCGGTTCCTCCTTCTCTTCTCGTACCTGGATGTTATTCACCCTCCTATTCTGATCATCCACGATCTCTTGGTATGGCCTTCTATTTTCTTTTGCATATCATTTCTACGATGATCCTTTCCTTCATTCTCTCTATTATTCTGATGCTCCCGTTCATTATCCTTGGCTTGATTGTAGTAATTAAATCTGTTCCTATCGTAGCCATTATTATATCCTCCTCGTCTTTGTTGGAAGTTGTTCCTCTCTTCCCGATTTATAATTGCCTTCCCTATTGTTGCCATTTTGGAAATACTCTCTACGATTATCAGCACGATGATATTGATTTTGATAATCTCTCCTGTCATTTCCATAATTCCTATTATAATTGTCTCTCCTATTTTCCTCTCTTTCGTGCCTGTAATTATATTCCCTTCTGTCATTTCCATAATTCCTAGTGTTAAATTCTCTCTTTTCGTAACTGTTCTGATGCTGTTCATACGCATCGTATCTTCTTAAAAATTGCAGTAGTGATGTTATATTATCTATATTTTGCAGAATAATGTTTTCTGCCACATTATTCTCCAGTTGCCTTGCTAAATATTGAACTATTTCTTGTTCATTCATCGGTGGTGTGAAGTATTTTGCTATTTGGTATTTCTTCATTACATAAATCTCCCTCGAAGTGCCATAGTTTTTGTCGTACTTCGCCCTTGAAAATTCTTCCTTATTACATTTTGTTGGACGTCACTCCAATATTGTTTGGTAAATAATTCCTTGAAGTGCTTATAATCGGTACATTGCTCTTGTACTAAATTGTACCATAGTTCGGCATTCCTTTAAGCATCTTTCTCACCAAACGCATTCTTTGTTTATTGTCCTTAATGTCATTAAAATATTCTTCTATATTTTTCAAAAATAGCATTGGCGATTCTTGCTTCTTTCCTTCAAATTTATATGGCATCTCTTGATTCCACATGCAATTTTCCCAGCCGATTTGAAAATTTCGAGGTGTTTCACGTTCTTTCAACTCTTCTAGGTCATGATCGTGTATTCTTAGTTTATTGCAAATTTCCCCTATCTGTTTCTTGTTCTCATCCTTATTCTTATCCACCTGAAAACATATTTGTTCGTGGATGTCTTGTATCCTTCCTACTTTATCGTTTATTTCGTTAGAAGCCTCTTCTCTTAGACGGGTTTCAGTTCTAATATTCTTGTCCAACTTTCCTATCTTGTCATCTACCTCTTCCTTATTGTCGATAATCGTTCCCCATAACTTATCATTTTCTCGGTGCATGCTGTTACTTAATTCTTCCTTCGTTTTCTCCATTTTATGCACTAATTTTTCCTTATCATTCTCCCACTTACTTAGTTGTCTATCGATACTTTCTTGTAGCCGTCTCATATCCTCCTTCCTTTCTTCCTCTGCTTTTATTCTATTTTCTTCCGCTTCTTTCCTATTTTCTTCAAGTTTGTTAAATTTACTGTCAATATTTTCCTCTGCTTCTTTCTTGTCTTGCTTCCTATTTTCTTCCAGCTTGTTAAATTTACTATCAATATTTTCCTCAGCCTTTATCATGTCTTGCTTTCTACTTTCTTCCGCTTTCATTAGCATGGCGATTATCATGTCCACGTCTAAGGTTCTGCTTTCTCTAACTGGACTTCCCCCTTCTTGTTGTGTTTCAACATCCTTTTCAATATCCTCCATCTTTGTAACTAGATCCTGTTTTTTCTCTTTTACCTCAATATCTTTAGGTCCGTAAACTTTACCTGATCTAGTTACCCTACGATCTTGCATTCACTAGTTGTACTAACTAAATTTGCCCTTTTTTATAAAAATCCTAACACTAATAAACACAATAAACAATAAACAATAACAAATAACCAATAACAATGAACAATGAACGAAAAAAATAAAAACTAAATATCTATAAAATTTTTTTGTGCTTTTATATCCAAAAACTTCAAACTAAATCGTGCCCCACGTTGGGCGCCAATAAATTGAAATGTTTATTTTATTATTTATATTTATATTTACTATATTCAAATGGGGATAGGGTTCAAATTTAATGTTGTATGTAATAATGAAAGAAGTTATTTATTTTTATTTTAAATGTTATTATTGCACCAAACTAGCTCAGGGATCTCAATGGGGAAAGGGTTCAAGGATTTAGTTGAAGATAATATATTTTTGTATAAGAAATATCCTATACTTAATTGAATTTGACGTATAAAATTTGCTCTGAATAAGTTTTGCTTTCTAACGCATGCGTTACTGACTTTAAGTGAAAATAATTAAAACTGTCAAAAATGTCAAATAATTAAGAAACTTAAATGTTTGCATCAAAATGAAAATTTAGAAAAAGAAAAGGAAATGATTTGCTTCACAGGTGTTTACACAGGTAAATAATTGAAAATTCTTAATTAATAACATAAAACAAATATAGATTGCAGGGAAATACCAATAACAGGGTTATAAAATTTTAAAAACTCACAGATACAATCCTTCCTGTCGATTGAATGATGTCTTCAAACTTCAGCTGGAGGCAGGCAATGTTCACTCGGATGTTGTTGTTACGAATATCTAACTGCTATCTCGGTTATCGAAGACTCCAACCTCCAATCTTCAAGATGTTTTTTTCCAAAACGGCAACCTCCAAACACTTATTTACAATGGTAACTTTTATTTAAAATGGTTTTAAATCTTATGACTGATATCGATTAAAATGTATTATTAGTATCCAAGATTTTTGTTAACACAATTTTATTTTAGTTACCGAAAATATAATATTTATTTAAGAGGAATTGTCCGGAAAAATAAAACAACTTTTCACCAAATAAAATGGAATTTAATTTGGTATATCAGAATTATTTTAAATCGGAAAACATGAAAACAAATTTTCACAAAATCGTGACATCAATTAATCGTACAGCAATAATTTATTAACAACGACAGGTATCGGTGACCGAACTATTTAAATTTTGACCGAAGTTATAAAACAAGTGCTCTCGAAATTATTCGTACCGTAAACTTTCTCGACGAAAATAAATTAGGTTAAGTAAACACTAAATTAGCAACACTGTTTTAATCTTTTCACTTTTGGAACAAAAACTGGAGAGAGTGGATTCCTGAGCTCTTGCTTTTATAGGTTTCTGGTTGCTACAGAAATTTCAATTTTTTACAGCCATATTGCAAAATTTACAATGAATGTGATTGGCTAATCAAATTTAAGAATTGTACAAAATGGAATTTTGGCCGTAACTTTCTTATACATGGTCGGAAATGAAATTTAAAAACAGAAATGAAAACTATGTGAAATTTCGAATAAAAGGACACCGAATAAGCAATAAATCCTACCACTAATAAACGAAACAACTTAATCTAATCAAAATAAGCTACTAACTATACACACTTACAAGCTACACTAAAATTACTTGCGAAAATGGAATTCTGAGGACAATTTACATAAGAAAACATATCTTTTTAAATTCGAAACATTTACTTTAATGAAAATTTTAAGTTTTTGTAAATTTGTCTAGAAATCAATTTAGATTTAGCAAAATTTTACGGATAAAACGCTGTATCCTTACAAAAACTTATTTATATTGTGAAAGAACATCTATTATTTGCTTTAAGAGCAAAAACTAAATCTAATAATATGGAAAAAGTATAAAATTATGTGAAAAATCTAAAATTTACAACGTAACCATACTTAAATTTTAAATATGAAATAAATTCATATTAAAAAATGTTTTTAGCACATAAAATGTTATGTTTAAGGTTTGTATAACTTGTCTTTATTGTTCACACTACTTATTTGCAATGCATAATGTTATTTAGTCTTGCATTGAAAATGCCTCATCGTCTAACACTGTTTTGGGATTTTTACACTATAAATTGTACGGCACTATAAATGTTTGTATGCCAAAATGTTCTAAATGTCTTTCTTGTTGTGAATCATTTATTATAAGTTTTGTCACTAATTCACTAACAAAAATGTGTGCGAAAATTGTCTATACTATCCATATTATAACCCTTTTAACTAAATTTTTGTATTTCCTGCTCTTAAAAACTAAACATACCTTATCCCTAACATAATCCTAACTACATAGTCCATGTTTAAACACCTGTGAAATGTCTACTTGCCAAATTACCTTTGAAAAATTGAATTTAATTGTAAAATTGCACTACTAAAATGACTCTACGAAAATGATATTTAACATCTTTGACAATTTTGGTAGCAACAAATTGCTTTTTATGATGAAACCAAACTTAACAAATGATATTCAGATCAATTTATACCAAATAAATTTATTTTAAACACATCGTGAACCAGATTTATGTAAAATTGTGTCTCGCACTTGTATCGAGCCAGAAATTACCCTTTTATGACCCAAATGTGATGTAAGCTGTCCGATACTTCTATTACCTCTTTCTAAACATCTCAAAATATATATATATATATATATATATATATATATATATATATATATATATATATATATATATATATATATTTCTTTTGTGCTAAAACCTATATAAATGTTACAAGTAAAACTAAAATATCGATACCAACAAAGCGTTTGTTAATATTTATCAATTAAATTATTAAGTTATTTATCAATTAAAGCAAATTATCATAGCTGTTTTCAATCCGCGTAAAAGGAAAAATCTAATGAATTGACGTTAGATATCAAACAGATCGTTTTAGATAACCTCTTTCTGGCGATCACAAAAAAAAGATCTTACAACAACAGTTGTAGCAACATGTAATTAATAAAGCAATGAATATAAAAAAGCTACTTGACGTTGCAGATGTAGAAACAATGATACGTCGCAGGAATTTAAATTTATTTAATTATTTAATGAATCCACTGTAGTCACCCAGAAACCAAAAATAAGGGTGGAGACGTAGCCCCTGATAGAAAGGCCAATAAGAGGAGAAGTAAAAGAACCGTTCTTGGACATGGCGATTTACCAAGCAATACCTTCAAAAGGAAAAAAGTGGCGGACGCTTATGCAATTATGTAGTCATCCATATCACTTTTATTTGTTTAATTATTGCTTCATCCGGTAGTTTCCGTTATTAAAAATATTACAATAATAAACGGGTATAATTGTACGAATAACCAAAGAACGGTTCGACTTCGAGGTGCGTGTTTTAAATTCGAATAGAAAGTGCCCGCGATAAGACACAGGTATACCATGTTAAACATAATGCATTGTTTGGATGCGGTTGAAACTTATATTAAGGCTGCGTTTACACTGTGAAGAAACAAAAATGTAGCATCCTCCTCTCCATCGATAGGAGGAAAACTTCCGACGACCAACTACAACAAAAGAAAATCGAAAGGTTGTGGATGCGTAGTAAGCCAGGTTATCGTGGAAGAAACGCTCGAATAGTTTGAGAGGAAACAAAAATTAACCATAGTCCTCTGGCTCGATATACGGCTTCAAATGTTGTACATGCCAAATTCCCGCATTATTTCCCTTTTCGTCCTCTAGCTCATATCACAGGTAACCTTGCTTTCGTCTAATGCGAAAGGGACTACCGTGACGCGAGTTTAGCAGAGAATTATTTTGAGGCATCGGATAGAGATTGGCTCTGACGCCAAGCCACCTGTCCTACTGCATAGGTGAAATGACGACGTCGTAGATTATAATCATGTTTACCTCGTTTTTCAACTACACGAGCGTACGATTCCTGAATATGATCTCTACGCATTTCCACAGACAATCTGGTATCTGAGGGATCGATATTCACGTCAAAACCAAAACTGTTCCCCCGAATACGGTGTTCTTTGCCAAAGTTAACTTGGTAACGCGAGAGAGAATATGCTAATACAGTAACCCTTCCTTGACTAACCAACTTTTCTTTTTATTTATTTATTTTTTTTTTTTTAGGTTAGTATGCTCATGCTTTTGGTTAGTATGCTTATATCTTATGCTTATATGCTTATTTGTAGACTGTTCAGCATTCCTCCTCTTCAGCCCTGGTCATTCCATTATTGTTGGTGTTGCGATGTTTTTTGTAATTGTGTGGTTTACAATCATGAGTGTATTATTTTTGGCGTAAAAATAGAAGAAAAAGACAATTTGTTGAGGGTTTGTTATTTGGTGCTTAAGAAAAAAAAGGTTAAAGGTTTGATTTATTTCAGTTGTGAATATTTAAATTTAGATGTGCGTGTGGTTGAATGTGGTGAGGGGTGTTAGGGTATTGATCGATTCGTTAGCCGGTATCCTTGCGTGGTCATTATCCATTAGACGTTGGGATGCGGAGTGCATATGGGATGTTATCAAGGGTCTCTTCAATCTCCTCTGGGATGTCGTCTAATAATTGGGTTAAGATAGCGCGAGGGTGTTTAAATTTACGTTTGGGTTTTTTCCGTGGGAATTTGGGAGGTTGGTAGGTGTAGGAAGTTGTGATGATTTCTTTGGTTGGGATGGTATTGCCGAAAATCCTTTTGTATGCAAAGTTTCTCTGAAGTGTTCGGATTCTGTTTGTGATTGGTAGTATGTTTGCGTGTTGTGTTGTGAGGTTGCTGGGGTACCTGAAGGGTAGCCCGTGTATACGTCTAAATATCCGGCGTTCACAGGATGCTATAGAGGAAAGGTGGTTAGGGTTAATGTTTGTGTATATTGGTGCTCGGAAATCCATAACAGGGCGGATGTAAGTTTTATACGTGTGTTGGAGTGTTTTGAGGTGGCAACCTCTGATTCGACCCTGGAGGGCGCCCAGTAGGTTTGCACGGTTTCTAATTCTGTTAAGTGTTTTCCTAACATCTGGGAGACAATTAAGTGTTCTGGTGAATAGGATACCTAGGTATGTGATTTGGTCTTGAAGGGGGATTCTCTCTTGGTTAATGGTGAGGGAGACGTTTCTGGAGGATAAGTTTGGGAATTTGTTTTCGGCGTAACTAGGGTGGCGAAAAAGGATTGCTTGGGTTTTGAAGGGGTTAATAGAGACTCTCCACCGGTTGGCCCAGTTGGAAAAGTTCCGAAGGGTTTTGGATATGCGGTTGGAGGCCATTTCGCTGTTCCGATTAACCGACCAGAAGGCGGTGTCACCTGCAAACTGCGCAACGACTACTCCGGGTTGTGTGGCTTGAGGGATATCTGAAGCAAAGATGGTGTAAAGTCGTGGGAGAGGTTTTTTGGAAATGTCGATATTTCTAAGCGGGTCTAAGGTGTCGACCGCTTCCGTAATTACGGAAGTTAGGTCTCTAATGGCTCTTTCGAGATCTTGGGTGGTTTGAAGATCGGGTGTAGGAAGGTTGTTGGAGATGTGTTCGGCGAACACATTCCAGTCTGCATTCGAAAAATCTTTAATGGTTGTGTTTTGAGGGGGTGTTGGGGGAGCTGGACAAAATGAAGTTTTGACCAGAAGTGGAATATAATCTTAAGTGATCGTGGTGCCTAGAAAGCACTCACGATCGAAGTAGTGTGCTATTGATTCGGAAACTATTATGTGATCTATTATCGAGGCTCCTAAGTGGTCGAAATACATAGGTTGTGTATTGGCGATCCTCAACATAGGCAACTGCAACAGAACCTATGATAGTCTGTTGCCGTTTCCATTCGTTGCGGTGTCACCGAATTGAATATGGCGGGCATTGAAGTCACCTAGGATGACTACATTTGGGAGGCTGGAGGCATAAACTAACAGGTCATCGGGAAGTGTATTGTGCCCGGGTGGATTGTAAAAATATGAATACTATAGGGGAAGTGCACCGTTGCAGCAACGCATTCGAGTTGCAGGTGCGCAGGTAGTTGAAATGGAGTTGAAGGGAAACAGTTTTTAATTAGGAGGGCGGTTCCGTGTGCGCTATTGTTGAGGAAGGAATTATAAGTGTTAAATTGTAGTTAGCATTTTTGTGAGAGTTTGGTTTCTGTGATTGAAAGGACGTGTACATTTTGTTCGTGTAGGAAGTATTTAATTAGGGAGCGTTTCCGACGAACGCTCCCAGCATTAATGGTCCCTGTTACGATATCCATTGGAAACAAAGGCGTTTAAGGATGGTGTTGGCGGACTACGGCGACCTTCCTCCGCGTACCGGCAACGCAGACGTTGATACGCCTTTAGAAAAAGTTGAGGGATAAGGATTCGATGGTTCGGATAACTCGGCGTTGGTGGTTAGGGAACAGGTCTAGGAGAGAGTGTGTAAGGACTTGTACAAAGGATTTGATAGTGACGGGATCTATGTCGGGAATGGGTTTAAGGTGAGCGATGTCTTCAGAGTCAGACTCGTCAGACATGGTTGGATCAAGGATTGCCATCTGTGACGAAGAACTGGGAGGTTCCCGCCGCATCCGGCACTTGAAGGAGTAGGTGGGGTGGCCATCCCCGCAGTTGCTACACTTTGGATTTGCCGCGGATTTGCAGGATGTGGATCTGTGGCATCTGCCACAGTTGGAACACTCGATCGATGGGGTCGGACACTCCTCAGAGGTATGACCCACCTACGTGCAGGTGACACAATACATGGGGAGAGGTGTAGGGATGATGGAAGTTTCACAACGATAGTGTCTCCCAAACATGGAGACACCGGTTGCGAGAAGGAACTCGAGGGTGGTTTGGAAGTTTGTGATGATGCGGACTAGGGAAGTGGGTGTATTGGTAGCCTTCTAGGCGATGCGCACGGCCTTTCTCACGTGAGGCAGGGTGATTGCATCGAGGATCTCGTCGATAAGGATGTCCTTATCCACGTGGCGAATCACGCAGGAAAGGGAAGGAGGTCTAGGAATGGAGTTAGGTTGACGGAGGCCGGATAACTGGGTTAAGGTTAGGGAAGGTTCTCCAAAATGGTGACGCAGCCAAAGTTGCGTTCCATCCGGTAAGGGAAAGGAGGTTTCGAGGAGGCAGGTGTGATTGTGGGTGAACGTTAAGTTCGACCACGGAAGGTTAAGGGGTTTGAGGGAATTGAAAAGGGATTTCTGTGATGTAATGGATTTTGGGATATTGCGGATACAATATCTCGAGGATTAGGTACGGGTGTGTGTGTTGCTGGAGGTAGAGGGTGTGAGAATAGTGTTAGGTATAGTTGGCTGGGTTGGTGTGGGTAATAGGGCGGGTTTTGTGGTGTTCGGTTGTGTGTTCTGGTTTGTCGGTTTTGTGTGTGTGTGTGTGTGTGTTGTGTGTCTTAGCAAGCGGTGGATCGTGTTGAAGTGTAGGAATTGTAAGAAAGTGAAAATGGATGAGGCGTTTGACTGGGTCGTGCGTGCGGAAGGTGGTGGAGAGGCGAGTGTGTTGGTGTTGTGTTGTGGTGGTGTAGGTGTGGACGGTTGTCGACTTAGGGGAACAGCTTTGGCAGTAGCTCGATGGAGACCTTGTAACCATCTCGACTGCGTTGTTAGTAATAGGGTTTGTGAAATTTGAGGATTAAGAAAAAATTAAAATTCTGTTTATCGAAAGGCCGGGTCCCTGCCGAGGTGCAGCCTCACACCCCGAGGAAAGAAGGATTGGAAATCAGAGACCCAATTCGAAACGAAGGAAATACACAGTTAAAATAAAAACCACAAAGCAATTAATTTAAAAAATTTTATTAATGGTACCTATTACCGTTGACCTTGACCCGACGACGATCCTGCTGTTGGCGACTATGTCCTGGAATTCTTCTGTATCTGGCTGTAGTTGTAGATCCTCTTCTATTGACCGCTTCTTCGTGATATCTGTATGTACGCAGTGACACATCTAACTCCGATGCAGGGAAGATCACGAAGCCGGAACGATGCATAAGGTTGAGTTCTTTTTTTGGAAATTAAGAGTTTTGCAATAAAAATCACAAAGGCTTCTTACGCAGAATAGGGGCTTACGTTCGATACCGAAGTTCAGACTACCCTGACTAACCAACCAGGATATTTGTGCGAAGATAATTCTAAGCGTTGAAACCAGGTGGTTCGAAAATTGTTCACATTGACGAAGGTAAAGGTGTCAGCGAGATCGGCTATGACTGGGACTGAGCGAGACAGCATATCGGGAACGAGAAGTTCTTTTCCCTTACGATGAATTAAGGTAAAGTTGTAAGGCTGAAGTCTCAAAGCCCAACAAGCTAAGCGTCCTTGTGGATCTTTCAACGAGTGAAGCCACAGCAACGACGTAACCACGGTAAAGCGTATCCCCTCTAAATAGTGTCGCAGTTGTTCCACACTCCAAATGACTGCTAAGCATTCGCGCTCGGTAGTACTGTAGTTCCTCTCTTGACAAGTTAAGGAACGCGGGAGATAGCAGACAACGCGTTCACCATTGTTAAATGTTTGTGTCAACACAGCGCCCAATCCATAAGCTGAAGCGTCGGCTTGTAAGACAAATGGTTTCGTAAAGTCAGAACAATGCAAACGGGTACCGTAACCAACAGTTCTATGAGGCTTCGAAAAGAGTCATCGCATTCGAAGTCCATTCAAATTTGACAGATTTTCGCAATAAACGAGTAAGAGGTGATACTACACAAGATGTGATAGCAAAGTCAGAAATGATGCGTCGGTACCAACTACAAGTTCCCAAGTAGCCACGAACTTCATTGACATTGGAAGGTGCCAAGATGTTTAGAATAGCCTGCAGCTTAAAAGGATCTGGATGCAGTCCAAAAGAGTCAACGACATAAGCTAAGTATTTTAGTTCAGGTCGTTAAAAGCTACACTAGTCTCGGTTAACCACGATACCCGCGGCGTGCAATCGGTCGAAAACAGTGGAAAGGACTTGAAGGTGGCCCTCAAAACCTTTTGACACGATAATCACATCATCCAAATATACTAGGACGTTTGGTTGAAGATCAGGCCTAAGATGTTGTCGATAATGCCCTGCCATATCGCGGTGCATTAGTTAAGCCAAAATCATGCGTCGAAATTGAAACAACCCTCGTCCCGGTACAGTAAAAGCTGCATACGCACGAAAAGATTCAGCAACCCTACCTACCAGTATGCAGATTTGACATCTAAAGAACTTAGATAGTGAGCATCTTGAAGCTGATCCAGGATGGTGGTAATATATGGAAGGGGATAAGCGTCTTTGACTGTTACAGAATTTAGTTTGCGGTAGTCCACGCAAAAACGAGAAGTACCACCTTTTTTTGGAACAACGCAGACTGGTAAAGTCCATGCACTTTGTGACGGTTCAATAATTCCTTGAGCGAGAATGTTATCGATTTCGGCAAGTTGTTGTTTGGAAAGACTAACCGGATAGTATCTCTGTTTAATAGGTTGAACGTCCGGTGGTACGACGATCTTGTGTTCGCCATCTGTAGTGAGACTCAGGGTTTGACCCATGGTTTCGAATTTATTGTCCAATAGTGTATCTAGTTGTTGTTGCAAGAGAGAAAGAACAGAACGATCACTAACTCCTGATACGTATGTAGGGAGAGGTTCAGATGCAAAATGCCAAACATCATCTGTAATATTTGGGATAATGCTCATTCGTTCCCAAAAATCTATACTCAAAATAAGATCTTGCGTTAATTCAGGTATGACCAAAAGATCGACTGTTATAGTTTTATGTTTAAGAGTGATAGGAGCACTGATATACTCCCGTACTGAACTGTCAACACCGTTAGTGACAGTGCAACAAGTCGGTTGACTGACAAATAGTAAATTTAATTTTTGTAATAGTTGAAAGGTTTTATTAACCACTAAAGATCGAGAAGCTCCCGAATCTTACGAACCCACCAATGAAATTCCATGAATTTGAATGTTGACATAAGGACGGTTGTCTTGGGACATGTGTTGGATAAAAAAATCTAAAGTGGTTTTAACAGGAAATGAAGATGCTAAGATCATCTTTGATTGAGCAGGAGACTCGCGACGATTTAACGAGCTCCCCGATTCCCGTTTCTCGAACAACTCGTGCAATTTCGAGTAGTGAAACCTCGTTGACCACAGCGATAACAGATCAGCAGTGTTGGTTCTGGACAAGAGTTGCTAGAATGATCTAGACGTTGGCAATTTCAACAAGCCGAAGTACTAACTTCGTAGACAGGTTACGATGGAATGGTCTACGCGGTGATTGGTAAGCAAATTCTGGTTCTAAAATAGACATGGACGATTGATTTCGAAGGGTATTTACATGACTAATGTCGTATTTAACCACATCGTACTTTTTACATTCCTGTAGCAAACTTGTACGGTTGTAGGAAAGGTAGAACCTAATTTATCTAAGTAAAAAAGGCGCTAAATTGCTCTGATAATACGCTCTTGCTCAGCCTCAGAAGGCGGTCTACTAAGTCGAGCAAACATACTCTTCATTAAAGAAAAATTTAAATGTCATTTTTTTCGGAACGTCCTTGAATGCTAGTTTTAATTTCATCTAAAAGGTCGTCGTCGTAATAAGGAGATAAAAACGTTTGTAATAGTAGTTCAGTTAATTCATCTTAGTCATTGACATGAGAAGAATTCATGTTGTACCACAATCGTGCTTGACCATCGAATAGATCGTAAGCAGTTTCGAATAAAGTTACCTTATCAACCCCACGAGCTCTAACCATACGTTCGACAGTATCGAGAAATGAGTTTAGAGTAACTCCTGACCCATTCCCGGTAAATTTAATTCCTCATTTAAAAACTGGTGTAGCATTAACAGAAAGCCTCGATGGTTGCGATTTTATGGGTTGGATGTACTAGGATGAGGTATGTCCATGCCAGATATTTGGAAACTTTGGTTGAGCTTGAAGGCTTTGAGATCTAATCGTTCGCGAAGGGTCCGGAGAGATTTTTGTGACTCTTTATGGCGAGCGAGTTCGTCTGAAGAGATATCACACAATGTGCGCGTTCGATGTAAGCGTTGGTCAGCGTGGGCTAACGTAGCGAGAATACTTAAATACGCGCCTCCCCCCACAACATCTTCAAATGACTCAATTTTCGAAGTTAATTTAGTAATTAAGCTGGAAACAGCAGTTAAATCATCACTTGCAGGGAATGGATAAGGTGGAAGGACAAAGTCATCACACTTGTCGCAAGGTTGCTCGACTGTCGTCAATTGTACGAGCTAATTGGTTAAAAAATAAAGAAACCTGCGTGGAAATACAAAAAAAAACGCATAGGTATAATAAAACAGTAACAAACAAAAAGCACCGCTTAATATTGAAAATCTAAATAAACACCAAAATATAAATCACACGAATTTTAATTTGTTTAATTATTTAATGAATTCGCTGTAGTCACCTAGAAACCAAAAACAAGGGTGCAGACGCAGCCGCTAATAGAAAGACCAATAAGAGGAGAAACCAAATAAAAGAAACGTTCTTGTATATGGCGATTAACCAAGCAGTCCCCTTGAAAGGAAAAAAGTGACGGACGTTTATGCAATTATGTAGTCATCCATATCACTTTTATTTGTTTAATTATTGTTTGATCAGGTAGTGTCCGTTATTAAAAATATTACAATAATAAATTGGTATAATTGCACGAATAACCAAACAACGATTCGTCTTCGAGGTGCGGCGTGTATTAAATTCGAGTAGCAAGTGCCCGCGATAAGAAACAGGATACTATGTTAAACATAGTGCATTGTTTGGATGCAGTTGAAAATTAAATTAAGGCTGCGTTTACACCGTGAAGAAATAAAAATGTAACAGTGTGTGCGCGTGTACGTGTGCGTATGCGTGTGCGTGTGCGTGTACGTGTGCGTGCGCGTGTGCGTGTGCGTGTGCGTGTGCGTGTGCGTGTGCGTGTGCGTGTGCGTGTGCGTGTGCGTGTGCGTGCTGTGTGCGGGTGTGCGTGCGTGCGTGTGCGTTGCGTGCGTGTGCGTGGTGTGCGTGTGCGTGTGGGTGTGCATGTGCATGTGTGTGTACGTGCGCGCGTCTTGCGTGCGTGTGTGTGCGCGTGTGTGTATGGATGTATGTTGGTGTTCACGATAACTCCAGAACGAAAATACCTTCGTACTTAAAATTCTTCGTTAACTGTGAACGCACTAATTTCGATAAATTTTTGATCAATTAGAAATAAAATTTAACGACTTCATCATCATCATTAGTTGCTCCAAGTCTCGAAACGTCATTATCTATTTCGCTTTTAATTTCATAATTCTGCTGGATCATTAATAAATTAAAGTGTTGCTGCTTCTTTTCCTTACATAAATATACGGGTACTGAGTTATATTTAGTTAAGTCTTTTCTACTAAGGGCATACACGTTTACGGATAAATTAGGATTTTGTTTTAAAAATGTAGGGATTTGGTTTAATGTCATGGGAAACTGTATATCTTCAAAATTTAGGATTTCGGCATAGTAGGGATAGGATGACACACTATCACTGTGTGGGGTAACGGGAAAGAGAGTTGATGCTGAAATCCACCGCAAAACAAGCTCCATCATTATTTTCTACATTAATAACGCATTTTCGATTTTTTATTTCTAAGTGTAAAAGAATAAAGGACGACGCCCTTATTAGAGTTATGATGTTCGCGTTCACAGTTAACGAGATAATTTTTGATAGAACTTAATTACTATCCTGTTCTTCAAATTGAAGCAATCGCTCCATCAAGTAATGGACTACAGCACAGAATTCTAAATTAACTTTTAAAATATGATTATAAATGGTAAATATTTCCCTAATCCTAATTGAAAATAACTTAAAACTATCATTAAAATGTCCTATGCCCTAAATTAATTATAATACCAGTGCTCACCCTGTATTTAAAGGCTGTAGTCAAATCCCGCTACTCGACTGATTGCGAGGGACTCTCCTACAGCCGGTTTCCTCAACTGCTTTGCCAGTATTCTGTACCGCTCCAATTTCCCTGCAAGGCTCGCTAGATGTCTTTTTTCTCCAATACTGAATGATAAGTCACCAACGCATGTCTTGTTAAGCTTTAAATTAGCGTCGAGGACGATGATTTTGGTGACTTTATTCTCATCGTGAGTATTGGGATGTTTGTAGAAATTCTCAATCACCTCTATCGAAGAGTTAATTTTTGCAATTAAAGTCATTTCTAAAACTAAATCATTAATATGCATTTAGTATAAATTTTAAATATTATACCTTTAATATCTAGCGACGGAATGAACTGCAGTAGGAAGTAATATATGATTTAATTTATTGAACCTGTAATTTACCGATATAATGAATGGTTCAAATGTAAATATATAACTTACCTGAAGCAGTACAAGTAAGTATAATAGCAGTCAAGCGGTGGGCACTTTTGTAGGTAATTTAAATCAAAAAAATTCATTTAAATCATTAATGCTTAAGTAGAATGAATGAAACATACCTGAATATTTCCGTCGAATGATGACAGCGATAACAGCAATAACAACTTACAGCGAATACAGCAGCGTATACAATAGTGGCCTAAATACCTCTACTTAATTATTATTTCTAAAATGTAATATTAAAACTCATCTGTGAATAGCACGGTAACGACTAAAAAACAACCATATGTTAGATCACTTTTATATACGTCACGCACCGGTTGTTTCCGTTTCTAAATAGCAGGCAAAAACCTGCTTGCATTTTTGTTTATGCATTAATAAATAAACTTTATACAAATTATTCACATATATTGCAGTTTTCTCAATGTAAATTTAATGTTTATCTGAAAATGCAAATTCCTTTTCTAGTGTGTTACTTTAAAACAGAAATAAAAATCTATATTTTAGTTATAAAATGTAATTATATATTTATGGAGTATATTCATTATACTTTAAGCAACGCTTTAAGTAAATAATCGTATTATTATTCGAGCGTAGATTGCTTCCTTATTCCTCCTAATGCTTTCTCACTCCTTTCTTGACCTATAATCTCGCGATGGATTTTTATTTAGTTGGTGAGAGGGAGAACTTGTTAGAGTCGGTGCTGGAGAGAGAGAGAGATTTTATTTTTTTATGTATTATTACATTGAGCAATTATATAATGTTTTAGTAGAATATAATGCAATTACATACAGCATGTAGTGTATTCAATTTTATTATTAACAATTAGTTTTAGAATGCGCGCCGGATGTTGTTTCCATCTCAACTTCTCGAATACGTTCTCTTTCTAACGCCGATCAAAATTGAAAAGCTACTATTCATTCATTGTGACGTTGGATTAAATATTTACATATTGCAAACCTTCAATATAATTTTATTATTTACTAATTAATTAAATTAATTATTTACAAATTAATTTAATTAATTAATTAAATTAAGTAAATTTACAATAGTGTTAATTCATAACATCATAGGCTTTTTCTAATTTATTACTTTATTAGTATTACATATTTAGCAACAACATTATTTTCTATTTTATTATTACTTTAAGACACTGTAACTAGTATTTTAATTGTAAAATGTAATTACATATGGTGTTTTAGAATGCGCACCGGATGTTGCTTCCATATCAACTTCTCGAATACTTTCTCTTTTTAACACCGACTAACAACCAAAATTGAAAAGCTACTATTTATTCATTGTGACATCAGATTAAATATTTGTGTAGATCTCTCGGGGTGTTATGTCTAGATAAACTTTATATTGACATTTTTAAATGTAAAATTAATGTTTATTTGAAAAAGCAAATTCTCTTTCCTGCTTTATTACTTCAAAAGTTGTTTCAGAATTAAGTTAAAAATTTAATTATGTATTTATTATTATCAAATGCAGTAATTACGTATTTATCAACATTATTTTCTACTATTTTACACTGCAACTAGTATTTTAATTGTAAAATGTAATTGCATACGGTGTTTTACAATGCGCGCCGGATGCTGTTCCCATCTCAACTTCTCGAATACGTTATCTTTCTAACACCGACCAAAATAGAAAAGCTACTCTTTATTGATTGTGATGACAGCTTAAATATTTATGCTTATATCACACTTTTTACGTTTTATATCTAAAACCGTGATGACAGTTGGTTATATGCACATGCATATATCCATAACTTGACTTAATCAAGTTCGAATCGCGGTGTAAACAGTTTTTTCAGACTTTATACTACAACCAGAAGTTTCTCTTCAACAGCGACAAAAAAGATGTTTCCAAGGCCTCGCATATTGCGACTCCGGAAACGAACCCACCAGAAGCAGTAGAACCTGCCGGAAGCCGCTGAAGACATCCAAAGAAACCATCAACGGAAGACTTCAGAGGCCTCTAAAGAATTCCAACATGACCGCCACGTCATGCACTGGCCAGCTAATGAGCAATCCCCCTTCCTGAACTCAACAAGGGGCGGGGCCCATCTTCGCATCCCAACTCCAATTCTTAGTAACTCTAATGTTGTATATTCCATTCCTTGTAGCGAATGCAATAAAGTATATATTGGACAAACACAACAATGGCTTAAAACAAGACTTACTCAGCATAGAAGTGACTGTAAAATAGGAAAAAATTCTTGTGCTTTAGCAAAACATAGTAAAAACACCAATCACATTCCAAATTTTCCTAAAGTTAAAATTTTAGAAACAGAAATTAATTATAGAAGCAGACTTTTCCTTGAAATGACACATTTTCAGTACTCAAGATACTTTAAATTACAAAACTGATCTAGATAATCTAAGCAACATTTATTCATATATTCTGAGTACTAATTTGGATTGATTCAGTACAACAAGTTTCATAAATCATATCTTCTAAGAACTTTAGTTTGTAACGCAGTAGGTATACGTGTCAATTTTTGAAAATTTTGAAACACTTTAATAACCGGTTTTTTAAGTTGTGACTTTAAATTATAATCATAACATTGTATTCATCAATTCTTCTGTACAATAATGTTAGTTAGTTTATAATTCTCGCATTTAGTAAGTACTCTTTATGATGCTAACAGATTATTTCTCACTTATGTTCATTTTACATAGATTCCTGATGAAGAAATAAAGTATTTCGAAAGCTTGAATTAAATAAAGTCATTTTCATTTGTAACTGGAGCGCATCCCGATACCATATTTTTATAACAACTACGTATATATATATATATATATATATATATATATATATATATATCCATCGGTGTGAGGACTGAAGATAGCTCCTCGCCGAGTCGACATTTTAAAATTATTTTCACTACTACATGTTGTTCACATACAGAGTGTTGCACCAAACATATGTTTTTTTGAATGGTACAACCAGTATATTATGGCATTTTTGGAAAGCCAGATTAATGCTGATCAAATTGATACCAAATTATATGGGGTTATTTTCAACCGTTTTCCCGATAGACGGAGTTATTTAAAAAAAAGGGCTATAATTCGGACACTTGTAATCCCCAAAATATTTGAGATATTGGTATCGGGTTTTTACAGAAAAATAGATTTTTTAATGTAGATTCCATGTTATGGGTGGTAAAAAAACATTTGTATACTAATAAGAGGGTTTTAACTAGGGCAAAGTTTACAAAAACTTTTTTTTTCAAATGCAACACCCTGTATGTTTTGGTTTTGGTGAATGTAGATTTTCATAAGGTTTCCTACGATACTACTGTTGTATAGGTTAAAGTAAACTCAAAAAAAGTTACAACCGTCTAAAATTTTTATTTTTATTGAACGGTGTTTATCCAAACATTATGTCATTAATTTGTTCTACTTATTGTACGCATTCTTATTTTTTTATTCACTCAAACAAACGAAAATATTACGAAAATGGAGCACGTGCTTTATGTAGTACATTTTACAATCAAGTAACCATAAATTATTCTCAAGCAGTCTTTGCACCTTTTGTAAAAGTCACGGTAGCTTTGGAACAAAATTAAATGTCAAATCAGTAGATATTTAACAAAGCGAATTGTTGAAGTTTGGTAATATTTATTAAGTTAATTTGATTACGTTCGTGTTTACTCTTAGTTGTTTATTAATCCTTGTTTATTTATTTTGCACTTCGATTGAAAATGAACTTTACTGATCAAGAGTTAGTGAACATGGTGTACAGTTTGGGCGAAACGGATAGAAATTGTCTTTTGGCGTCGAGCATTTACAGACAAAAATATCTTTATGCCTTCCAAAACTAGAGCCGTTTGAAAACTTACGAACACGGTTTGAGCAAACTTGTAGCGCCAAACAGTTACCCAAATCCTATGAAAATCGTCATACTACAAATGAGGATGCAGAATTACAAGTCTTATTAGCGATTGGAGAAAATCCGCATATAAGTACAAGAACTTAACAAGGGGATAAGCAAATCTTCGGTTCACAGAATAATTAGAAGATGCAAGTACAATACCTACCATTTATGTTTGCATCAATCTCTTCATGGCCAAGATTTCCAAAATAGAATAAATTTTTGTAATATTTTCTCCAACAAAATTGATGAAATTCCAAATTTTTACAATATAGTTCTATTCAGCGACGAAGCAACCTTCAACAATATCGGTGTCGTTAATAAGCGTAATATGCATTACTATGGTCACGAAAACCCATGTTGGGTAAGCCAGGTAGATTTCCAACATCAGTGGTCCCTGAATGTGTGGGGAACAATCCTAAGCGATAAAGTTATCGGGTCATTCTTCTTTCAAGAACGACCTGATGAAGAACGGTACCTTAGATTTGTAGAGTACGATTTGCCCATTTTACTGCAAGAGGTTGATCTTGAAACACGGAGACTAATGTTTCTTCAACATGATGGTGCGCCTGTCCATTTCACCGGAACGTAAGGCATTATTTAAATCACCGATGGATTGGTCGAGAAGGCGATATTTCATAGCCAGCAAGATCGCCCGAGTTAACACCTATAGACTTTTTTCTTGGGATATACAAAGCAGAAAGTGTATGAAGAATTGCCAACAACTGCGGAGGATATGAAAAATCGCATACATCAGCTTTTAGAAATGTTATCTCAAATGTTAAACAGGGTTAAAGGGTTCAAGTTTGTGTTCAATAAAGGTGGAAATATTTTTGCATTCACTGTAAATTTCCGTCCCTTTCTACAAATAAAACTGCACTTCACTCGTTTCTTAGCGTGTTAAAATTCTGCCCTGTCCAATAAAAATAAAATTTTAAACCGTTATAACTTTTTTTGTGTTTACTTTAACCTATACAATAGTGGTATCCCAGGAAACCTTATGAAAATCTACATTCATCAAAACCAAAATATACAGGGTGTTGCATTTGAAAAAAAAAGTTTTTGTAAATTTTGCCTTAGTTAATAACCCTTTTATTGCAATACAAATATTTTTTTTACCACGCATAACATGGAATCTACATTAAAAAGTCTATTTTTCAGTGAAAACCCGATATCAATATCTCAAATATTTTGGGGTCCCAAGTATAGCCCTTTTTTGCAAATAACTTCCTCTATCGGGAGAACAGTTGAAAATAACCCCATATAATTTGGTATGAATTAGATCAGCATTAATGTGGCTTTCGAAAAATGCCATAATATACTGGTTGTGCCATTTAAAAAACCATATGTTTGGTGCAACACTTTTTATGTGAACATGTAGAAGTGAAAATAATTTTAAAATGTGGATACGTGGTGTATCTATTGTCTCACGAAAACCGCATTTTAAAATGTCACCCCGGTGAGAAGCTATCTTCCGTCCTCACACCGATGGTACGCACTATATATATATATATATATATATATATATATATATATATATATTGAGATGTTCAGAAAGGGGTAATAGAAGTATCGGACAGCTTACATGACATTTGGATAATAAAAAGGGGTGATTTCTAGATCGATACATGTGCAAGACACTATTTTATATAAATCTGGTTCACGATATGATTAAAATAAAGTTGTTTGGTATAAATTAATCTGAATATCATTTGCTTAGTTTGGTTTCATCATAAAAAGCAATTTGCTGCTAACAAAATTGTCAAGAATGTTAAATATAACCATTTTCGTAAAGTCATTTTAGTAGTGCAATTATTCAAGGGTAATTTGGCAAGTGGACATTTTACAGGTGTTTAAACATGGACTATATAGTTAGGATTATGTTAGGGATAGTGTATGTTTAGTTTTTGAATGCAGGAAATACAAAAATTTAATAAAAGGGTTATAATATGAAGTTTAGACATTTTTCGCACATATTTTTGGAAGCGAATTAGTGACAAAAATTATGTTACAAGATTCACAATAAGAACAACATATAGAACAATTTGGTATACAGACATTTATAGTGCCGTACATTTTTATAGTGAAACATTTAAAAAGAGTGTTAGACGATGAAACTTTTTCAATGCAACATTATATAACATTATGCATTGCAAATAATTAGTGAGAATAATAAAGACTATAAGTACAAACCTTAAACATAACATTTTAAGTGTTAAAAACATTTTTAAATTTAAATTATTTTCATTTTTAGATTTAAGTTTGGTTAGGTTGTAATTTTTAGGTTTTTTACATAATTTTATACCTTTTTCGCATTATTAGATTTGGATTTTGCTCTTAAAGCAAATAATAAATGTTCTTTCTTATTATGACACAGTTTTTATAAGGATACAGCGCTTTTCTCCGCAAAATTATGCTAAATCTGAGGTGAATTTTAGATAATATTACAAAAGCTAATAAATTTCTTTAAATTAAATATTTCCAACACAAAAGATATGTATTCTTATGTAGAATGTTCTCAGAATTCCATTTTTGCAATTAGTTTTAGTGTAGCTTGTAAGTGTAAATAGTTAGAAGCTTATTTAAGGTAGATTAAGTTATTTCGTATATTAATGTTAGGAATTATAGCTTGTTAGGTGTCTTTTTGTTCAAAATTTTACGTAGTTTTCATTTCCGTTTTTAATTTTCAATTCCGATCATGCATAATAAAGTTACGGCCAAATTTCCATTTGTGTCCAATTTGTAATCTAGATCCACCAATCATAGCCATAGTTACTTTTGCAATATGGCTGTAAAAAAAAAGAATTTTTGGTAACAACCAGAAACATATAAAAGCAAGCGCTCAGGAAATCACTCTCTAGAATTTGTTCAAAAGTGTAAAAGGTTAAAACAGTGTTCTGAAATTTGTGTGAGTTCATAACCTAATTTATTTTCGTCAAGAAGTTTTACGTTACGAAGAATATTTTCGAGAGCACTTGTTTTTATATCGACGGTTTGAATTAAATAATTCGGTCTCCGATACCTGTCGGTTTTGAAAAATAATTTTGTTCGTGTTAATTGGTGTCACGATTTTGTAAAGAATTGCTTTTGTGTTATCCAACTTAAATTATTTCCGTTTATACCAAATTAAAATCCATTTTAATTGGTCAAAGTTGTTTTATTTCCTCGGACAAGTTCATTTAAACAAAAATTGAATCGGTAGCTAAAAATAAAAGTGTTATCAACAAAAATTTTGGTTATTTAAATATAATTTTAAAAACGATATCACTCATTAAGATTTAAAACTATTTAAATAAAGAGTTACCGAAATTAAATAAGTGGTTGGAGTTTGCCGATTTTGGAGAAAACATCTTTAAGTTTGGAAGTTGGTGTCTTCGACAACCGAGATTCACGTTAGCAGTATTGGCTGATGGTAACAACCGTAATCAAGTGGACATTGCCTATATCCAACTGGAGTATCCGAAGACATCAATCAACCGTGAGGACAGTATATGTGAGTCAAATTTTATAACCCTATTCATTGATATTTTCCTGCAATTTATATTTGTTACATATATGTTTTTGGTTAAGAATTTTAAATATTTACTTGTGTAAACACCTGTAAAGATATTAATTTCTTTTCTTTTTCTAAATTTTCATTTTGATCCAAACATTAATTTTCTAAATTATTCATTTGACATCTTTGACAGTTCTAATTTCACTTAAGTTCATTACAACGCATGCGTTTGATAGCAAATTATATTCAGAATTATTTGTATACTTTCAATTCAATTACACAAAGGATATTTATTATACACATTTACAGATATAAAAAAATAACTTCAAACTAAATTACTAAATTCCCTGAACTCTATCCCCATATGAGATTCTGAGCTAGACCGGTGCATAATAATAAAAATTAAAATAATTACTTCAATTTCAATCAAATTTATCAACATTTAAAATTTAAAATATTTCCCAAAATATAAATATATAATTTTATTTACCTCACAAACTAGTAAGTCGCCATCATTACATAATATATATATATATATATATATATATATATATATATATATATATATATATATATATATATATATATATATATATATATATATACAGGTTGAGTCAGTTTTTGTAGAAAAACTTTAACAGGAGATAGAACACATGTTTCTAAAAAGAAAAGTTCCTATAAACATATGTCGTAGAAGGCTTCGTTTCCGAGATACAGGGTGTTGAACAAGGTTTTTTTTTCTCAAATTTTCATTATAACTCATAAACGAATGCTTAGATTTTTTTCATGTTGGGGAGATAATGTCTATTAATTAAGGGGCATAAAACAAGCGATAAGAATGTTCACAAACTTGCACAGTGGCGGAGTGGAGGGGTGCTCAACCCCTTTCATAAGCAGAACTTCTACGACAATGATTATTTAAAAAAAAAACTGTTATTTTCATTATCTACATACAGTTTAACAAAAATAATGTACCTTCTTCTGTTTCGAAATTCCTGTGCGTTTCCGAGTTATTTTGATTTTTAGTGTTTGATGTGGTACTAAGTTAAGTAATGTGCTTTATGTGAATAATTGAATATAAAGTTTTTAATAAAAAAGATATAATAAAACATTTAGAGCCATTTTAATACCTAACGATCGTTTCTTTAAAATTTCAAATACATTTTCATTTATAAATAGGTAGGTTATCGGTTTTTTTTAGTATCCATTGTTATTATCCTCGTATAAAAATAAATGCATAATTATTATTGTTATGCGGTCAATACTTTCTGTATAATTATGTATGTATCAATTTCGCCATAAACATGTATGTAGTTTTTAAGTGAGAATCTAATAAGTTAAAGACCCCTGCTCACTTGCTCTCATTAAAGAGCCCCCACTGTATCAAACCATACTCAAATACAAGACTTTTGTAAATTGAAATCTGTTTAGTACACTAATTCTAATAATCCTTATTTATTATTGTAACAATACTTAATTAATAATTGTGAAATTAATAAGAATTCTTAGCAATAACGATTTATAAATAAATAACAATAACACTAGTATAATAAAATTAGACACTTTGTTCAAAATGTAAACCGTTCTTTTCAATACACATTTCACAGCGACGTACAATAGTACGTCTTAAGTTAACTAATTACTAAATGATGCACCCTTATTTCATTGCAACAAAATATGATACTCCTTGGAAAACAAGTAAGTATTAAATTTTATATTTTGAAACGACAGTTTGACTTTTTACAAACACTTGCTTCTTCTTGAATAATTTCACTGTTATTAATTATTGTTTTTAAGTTCAAAAAGTTATTTCATTCGATTTGCCAGCTTTTAATTAGTGTAACATGCCGTTTACATTTACAAATAGCGAACAAGCCGACATTCATTTTATTTATGGGTTCGCAAATGGGAATTCAAGGTACGCAGCTAGGGAGTATCGGAGAAGATTTCCAAATAGACGACAACCTCATCATTCCGTTTTTGTGAGTATCCATCGTCGATTTGTTAACCAGGGTTTGAAAAATGTAGATGGGGGCCGACAAAACAACTCTTGGTATTTCCCAAAGTAAAGTTTCCCGGGTTTTAAAACGGTATCACAGACGCCCATATTATTTTCAACCTGTTCATGGTTTATGTCCAGGTGACGCCGAACGAAGACTTAACTATTGTAGGTGGGTTCTTAACTCCATTAAAAATAATAGAGATTTCTTGTCCAACATACTGTGGACTGATGAATCCTGTTTTACTCGTCGTGGTATCGTAAACTTTCACAATCAGCATATATGGGCACATGAAAACCCACATGCCATTCGACCAAGAAGTTTTCAACATGAATTTAGTACAAATGTCTGGATTGGAATTTACGGCAACCACGTGTTTGGACCTTATTTCTTGCCACAACGTGTAAATTCAGAAAATTTCCTACAATTTTAGAAGAAGAACATGTTAATATGGGAAGACATTCCTTTGAATTTAAGAGGACATTCTTGTTCAGCTTGATGGATGTCCGGCATTATGGCAGAAATGTAAGAAATTGGCTAAACAATAACTACCGGGAGGTGGATAGGTCGTGGAAGTCCAGTGGCGTGGCCTCCAGATCCCCGATTTAACGCCACTTGACTTTTTGTATGGGGATTCATGAAGGAAAAAGTGTATACCATCCGGTTAATACACTTGAAGAACTTCACAATCGCATCAGAGATGCTTGCAATGAGATAAGGGTGCATCATTTAATTAACTTAAGACGTTCTATTGTACGTCGCTGTGAAATGTTATTGAAAAGAACGGTTTACATTTTGAACAAAGTGTCTAATTTTATTATACTAGTGTTATTGTTATTTATTTATAAATCGTTATTGCTAAGAATTCTTATTAATTTCACAATTATTAATTAAGTATTGTTACAATAATAAATAAGGATTGTTAAAATTAGTGTACTAAACAGATTTCAATTTACAAAAGTCTTGTATTTGAGTATGGCTTGATACAGTGGCGGCTCTTTAATGAGAGCAAGTGAGCAGCGGTCTATAACTTATTAGAATCTCACTTAAAAACTACATACATGTTTATGGCGAAATTGATACATACATAATTATACAGAAAGTATTGACCGCATAACAATAATAATTATGCATTTCTTTTTATACGAGGATAACAATGGATACTAAAAAAAACCGATAACCTACCTATTTATAAATGAAAATGTATTTGAAATTTTAAAGAAACGATCGTTAGGTACTAAAATGGCTCTAAATGTTTTATTATATCTTTTTATTAAAAACTTTATATTCAATTATTCACATAAAGCACATTACTTAACTTAGTACCACATCAAACACTAAAAATCAAAATAACTCGGAAACGCACAGGAATTTCGAAATAGAAGAAGGTACATTATTTTTGTTAAACTGTATGTAGATAATGAAAATAACACTTTTTTTTAAAAAATAGTCATTGACGTAGAAGTTCTGTTTATGAAAGTGGTTGAGCAACCCCTCCACTCCGCCACTGTGCAAGTTTGTGAACATTCTTATCGCTTGTTTTATGCCCCTTAATTAATAGACATTATCCCCCCAACATGAAAAAAATCTAAGCATTCGTTTATGAGTTATAATGAAAATTTGAGAAAAAAAAATTATATTCAACACCCTGTATCTCGGAAACGAAGCCTTCTACGACATATGCTTATAGGAACTTTTCTTTTTAGAAACATGTGTTCTATCTCCTGTTAAAGATTGTCTACAAAAAACTGACTCACCCTGTATATACAATATGTCCCAGTAAGTTGGAACCACATGGGAAACTTTTTTATTATTAATTTTAGGAAAAAAAGTTATTCTTTATAAAAAGTTCTGCATGTTCCAAAATGTAAAATACGATCATCAAATATCAAATTTTTTTAGTCGTATGCGAGGTTTGTCAAAAAATATGAATTTTACTCAAGAGTAAAATTCATAATTCATAATTCATAACAATATCGAAAAATGTTATTAAAAAAAGTTGATCAAATATGCAATTATATCCATTTACATTGAAAAAATAGGTTTTGTGCTTGTTTAATATTGTTTCTGTTTTGAATGAACATTTATCTCTTGTGTTTATAAAAGTCATGATAACCTTCTCAAATCTTAATGTTTTCAAACAATTTTGCGATTTAAACACGTAATTAATGCATATGCATTTATTTTATTTAATTTAAAAATAAAAAAATACATAAAAATAATAAGTTGTGCAACTAACGTAATATTAATTCTAGAAATAAATAGAAACTTAATTTTCACTCATTCCACTAATGCCTCCACATATCCACCGTCTCGTTCAATGCATGTATTCGTTCTATTGGCAAACTCACGTAATAGATTCCTGATCATTTCTGGAGAAATTTCCTGGCATTTTTCTAAAATTATTCTTTCTAAGTGGTCAACATCTTGAAATGGCCCTTCCTGGTAAACTTTTTGTTTCAAGTAGCCCCATAGGAAGTAACCAAGGGGGGTAAGGTCAGCGGATCTAGCAGGCCAAAAAAGATCAGAATATCTGTGGATAACGTTTCCAAAGGAACATATGTTCAAGATATTCCCTAACATTCAATGCACTGTGACATGAGGCTCCATCTTGTTGGTACCAAATACATTGTCGTTCTTGTAAGGGTAGTTCGTCTATGAAGTCATAAATGTGAGTTTGTAATAACTGTAAATAATTTTCGGCATTCATGGTTTGTCGAAAAAAAGAAGGTCCTGTTAATCTGTTTTTATAAATGCCACACCACACGTTAGTTTTGAAGGAATATTGGTCATGAGACTGTATTACAAAATTGGGATTTTCATCAGACCACCAGCGACAATGTTGTGACGCGACAGTTCCATTAGACGAGGATGTTGCCTCATCAGAAAAAATAATACGTCTCATAAAAAAAGGGTCATCTCTCCTTGGATGAGACAGCAAAAATCAAAGCGCTTATCATAGTCTCTTTCTTTCAAGGTGTGCACTATTTTTGGTTTAAATGCTCTGTATTTATTCAGTTTTAAAATTCTTGCCACTGTATCTTTACTTACATTCTTTTGTATCAACGATTTCCTTATGCGTAATGACATTTTTGGATTGGCTACAACAGACAACATTACTTCAAACTGCGTATTATCATCGGCAACCAATTGTCGGTGTTTTACGTCAAACCTATTCTTAATACTTTCAGTATTTTTGAATTTATTCATTATTTTCGTAACAGTTGAATGGGTAATATTTTTATTGGGATGTCTATTATTAAAAATAATTGCGGCTTCTCTATGGGTTTCATAATTTTCTCCCACAATCAAGACGATTTCTATTTTCTCTTCACTACTTAATAACGCTACCATATTTATTGGTTAAATTCTAACGCGTCTTGACTGTAACTGTCAAACATTTGTTGCTGTCAAACATTCATTAGTTTGTCAGTGCATCCTAGATTACACGTAACTACAGTAAAATTTGCATTGTTATTGTACCTAGAAATACATTTCAAAAATGAATAATTTTTTTCAATGTAAATGGATATAATTACATATTTGAACGTAGTTTTTAGTTTTAATCAACTTTTTTTAATAACATTTTTCGATATTGTCAATTTTAAAGGTACTTTACTCTTGAGTAAAATTCATATTTTTTGACAAACCTCGTATACGACTAAAAAAATTTGATATCTGATGATCGTATTTTACATTTTGGAACATGCAGAACTTTTTATAAAGAATAACTTTTTTCGTAAAATTAATAATAAAAATGTTTCCCATATGGTTCCAACTTACTGAGACATATTGTATATATATATATATATATATATATATATATATATTAATCCAAGTTATAAAACAATAATTGAATACGTTTTAAGTATCCCTCGTATACATATAAATTTATATTTCTAACAGTTATAAAACTCTGAATTAAATAAGTATTACCCAATTTAGAAAATAAAAATAAAAAGTCGGTGTAATAGTTTTTGTATCAACGAAACATTCGTTGCTGAAAAATTTAATACGTTACGTTCAGAGCTTTTATCATAGATAAGATCCATATATTTTCTGAATACATAATAATCTTTAAAATAATTGTATTTTAACATCTGTCAATTTGAATGAATTGTAATAATTTTAATCTGGAATTTATACTTAATAAAAATATTCTATTATCAGTGTTTTGTATTAATTGACTGTAGAATAGTTCAAAATAATTAAATTTTGCAATCGACTTGGCTCATTACGCAATTTCCAGTCGATGATTAAACGCAAAAGTATTCAAAGGTCACTTCAATTAGAGTAATCGCCAAAACGGAAGACACTTGCGCAGAAACCAAATTTTAACTTGAAAAGGGAGAAGCAGACATTACAGTGCGTTCTACAAACATTTACCATTCCGTTTCGCGACTAATTTCGTGACTAATGTGATTTATTTACTTGACTTTTTAACCTAATTAACGTTTATATTTTTATATAAACTTTCTTTGGTGTACAGTTTTGCTTTATTATTTACTTTTAACCCATTGTTCATAATGTGCGGAGCAGCTATCAGAGGACTCTCGAGAAATAACTTGGAATGTTTATAATTTTTTTCAAAATAATCCACAAGGTAGAACGTGTTGCAATATCGTTAGCTAATTTACATAATTTTATTTTTTTAAAAGTAATGTTTTGAATATTATGATTAAAGCAACAGACATGTCTAGAAGTACCGTTGTTCGGGTCGTTACAGAAGGACGTGCAGTTAAATTTTTTTCCCTTTGTAATATTATCCTTATGTCATTTAATTTAGGTACGTACATATAAAGTAAACTAAAGGAATGTTTTATCATAAAGTAAACTAGCAATATAATAATTGTTTCTACGTTTTCATACATTCTTTGTTCATTTCAAATGTAATGATAAATTATGTTAATTTACAATCTCAAAAGTGAATGGTGTTTTTAAAATTACCATTATTTAATCAGCTAAAGGCGAAGTCACAATGAAAATCTAACACAACCCCATATTTAACAATTTTCGGTTAAAAGAAATGAGATGTTTTGAAGAAACGATGTTTTTAGATTGAATGTTATACTCTTTTGACGTGACTTACTTCGCGCGGCTTGGTCTCTTCCATGTTGCCGATTACTCTACCAATAAATGTAATTCGTTATGCAATTTGACACAGGTTAATGCTAAAATTTTGTCAAACCTGACACAAACAAAATCAAATTAAATAATGGTTGTATATTGACCAAATGTAAATAAATACAAACACGTGGTTTAAAAAACACAACAAAAACCAATCCTTACAGATTAAAAATTCCCCCAAAATCTTATATACTGAACATTTAAAATAGATAAAGTTCGATTATCCTTTTACTTATGAAATTATTAATTCAATAAGCAAGAATGAACTTAAAAGGCAATCGTACATTTATCTTTTAAACAAAACTTAAAACTATTTCTCACAAATTACGTTAGATTATCCTCTGTCTATAATATAGTAAAGGCCTTATGATCTGCTTCCAGTAGTCCTTTTTAAATTTGCACTCACACTGACACAACACACAGAAGACGGCCGTACTGGCTCAATAATTCGGCCGTTAAACTCAATAACGAACGAAAATGTCTATCGTTGACACGATTTTTATTATTATCGCTAAATCGACTTATTAGCTAATTTTGCAACTTTTGGACAGGTCTAGCCAAGTTCGGCAATGATGTCTGGATATGTGTATATCTGTATGTGAGTGAGTATCCATGATAACTCCAGAACGAAAACACTTACGTACATAAACTGTTGTACTTAAGCTTGTTTTAATTTCGATAGGAACTGATTAGATTTTGGGAGGCATCCAGCAGCGGGCAGGGGGCTTTCATGAGGGGAAGTTTTTGGTTTTTATCAACTATTTCTAAAACAGCTGTACATAAGATATAAAAATACCTTAAACATATTGATTTATTACATTTTAAGCAATGTTTGATACGACGAGTAATTTAGCAGAAAATAAATTCCTAAGGTAAAATTTAAGTGTTAGTAAATTTTTTCAATACTCAATAACGATTAAGTTTATAAGGAAATGTATAGACGTATTTAGGAAAATTTAATTTTACATAACCTTTCTTTATAAAGTTTCTTAATATAACGCAAGGTAAACCGTATTATTGATATCGTATAGAAGCGGGCGGCTTTGTTTTTACAATGTTGTCTGTTTTCGTTATGAACGTTTAAACAAGAGGTTGCAAAAGGTTTACAAAATAGAAATTAAAAGAAATGAAATAAATGTATTACCAATTTTTTGGGATAATTATGCAATCTCTTTTATAATAAGTTCGTTACTAAAATAAACAACATTGTACAAACAAGAATCTATGTCAAACAGACGTTTAAAGCTTCATGTCTGACAGGGATTAATAAGCATCTAGATGCTAACCTAAAAAATTAGAAGAAATGAAATAATTTTAATTATAATATAACCTATTTTATACGTTCATAATGAAAACAGGCAACATTGCAAAAATAAAAAATCTATGTCAGAACAGCGTTTAGAACTTCATGTCAGATAGAGATTAATAGACGTAATACATATATTACGTCTTACTTAAAAATAAGCAAGCCGCTCGCTTCTATATCAATAATACAGTTATAATAATAATAATAATAATAATAATAATAATTTATTTTATTTTATTTTGCCACCATAATGTTCTTTATACGCTCCCAAATGCGGGCGTAATGTGGTCTTTATAGCACGGAAATGTCATTGTTGCTAAGCAGCATGATTGACAGCAAACACATGACATGATATGTCACGTATATAAATAGATATTTATTGAATAGAGATAATTGACTAATGTATATATACAATCCCTTGCCATTTGAGACAAGTATGCCATCACAACTTTTTCATCACATTTTGTGGACACATTTTTTGTGCTCAGCCACGTGCAAAACTTTTCGTACTCTTTTATGTATAAATATTTCGATTTACTTGGAATTATTTTTGCCTGGGCGGCCTCAAATTCATCCAAAATTTCTTGTGAATAAGTTTTTGCGTTTTCACCTTCCGTTTTAGAATGCAAATTATTTACAAACAAACAGTACCTTAGCAACAATTTAGCAATATCACAGTATCTTAGTAACAACAAATTAGCCTACTGTCGACTTTATTTCACTGCATTTGCATTTAAAAACTTGCCGAAAATACTGAATCCTTTTAAAATTTTGTTCCAGTTTCATGGTGCAAAATAAAATAAAACGTTGTATGTACCACGAGCATAACTGTAGATTATGGCTCTCAGGAATATAAAAGCCCTGCGCTTCGCGTCGGGCTTTTAACATTCCCTCGAGCCATAATCTTCTGATTACGCCCTTAATACATAAATATCTATTGTGTTCATACATCATACAGAAGATGTTTACACTCGTCACACAGACACACAGACACACAGACACACAGACACACAGACAAACAGACACACAGACACACAGACACACAGACACACAGACACACAGACACACAGACACACAGACACACAGACACACAGACACACAGACACACAGACACACAGATACACAGACACACAGATACACAGACACACAGGAACACAGACACACAGACACACAGACACACAGACACACAGACACACAGACACACAGACACACAGACACACAGACACACAGACACACAGACACACAGACACACAGACACACAGACACACAGACACACAGACACATAGACACACAGACACACAGACACACAGACACACAGACACACAGAACACACACAGACACACAGACACACAGACACACAGACACACAGACACACAGACACACAGACACACAAGACACACAGACAACAGACACACAGACACACAGACACAGCAGACACCAGACACCATACACACAGAGCACAGACACAGACACCAGACACGCAGACACGCAGACACACAGACACCAGACACACAGACACACAGACACAAACACAGACACACAGACACACAGACACACAGACACACAGACACACAGACACACAGCACACAGACACACAGACACACAGAATCACAAACACACAGGCACCCAGACACACAGACACAACACACAGACACATAGACACACAGACACACAGACACACAGACACACAGACACACAGACACACAGACACACAGACACACAGACACACAGACACACAGACACACAGACAACAGACACACAGACACACAGACACACAGACACAGACACACAGACACACAGACACACAGACACACAGACACACAGACACACAGACACACAGACACAGACACACAGACACAGACACACAGACACACAGACACACAGACACACAGACACACAGACACACAGACACACAGACACACAGACACACAGACACACAGACACACAGACACACAGACACACAGACACACAGACACACAGACAGACAGACACACAGACACATACACTCAGACACATAGACCCATAGGCACACATACACACAGACACACAGACACACAGGCACACGGGCACACGGACATACGAACACACGGGCACGGACACACAGACACACAGGCACATAGCCACCCAGACACATAAACACACAGACACACAGGCACACAGACACACAGACACACAGACACACAGACACACAGACATACAGACACGCAGGCACACAGACACACAGACACACAGACACACAGACACACAGACACACAGACACACAGACACACAGATACACAGACACACAGACACACATACTAACAGACAGGCAGACACACAGGTACACAGACACACAGGTACACAGGCACACAGACACACAGGCAGACAGGCACACAGACACACAGCCACCCAGACACACAGACAAACAGCATACAGACACACAAACGCACAGACAGACAGACACACAGACACACAGACACACAGGCACACAGGTACACAAAGACACACAGACACAGACACACAGACACACAGACACACAGACACACAGACACACAGACACACAGAAACACACAGACACACAGACACGCAGACACACAGACACACAAACACACAGACACACAGACACACAGACACACAGACACACAGACACAGACACACAGACAGACACACAGGCAGACAGACACATAGACACACAGGCACACAAACACACAGACACACAGACACACAGACACACAGACACACAGACACACAGACACATAGACACATAGACACACAGACACGCAGACACACAGACACACAGACACACACACAACACACAGACACACAGACACACAGACACACAGACACACGACACACAGACACATAGACACAAAGACACACAGACACACAGACACACAGACACACAGACACACAGACACACAGACACACAGACACACAGACACACAGACACACAGACACAGACACACAGACACACAGACACACAGACACACAGACACACAGACACACAGACACACACACACAGACACACAGACACACAGACACGCAGACACAGACACACAGACACACAGACACACAGTCACACAGACAGACAGACACACAGACACACAGGTACACAAACACACAGACGCACAGATGCACAGACCCACAGACGCGCGGATGCACAGATGAATAGACGCACGGACGTTCACATGCGGAGACGAACGGACGCACGGACGCACAGACACACAGACACAGACACACAGACACACAGACACACAGACACACAGACACACAGACACACAGACACACAGACACACAGACACACAGACACACAGACACACAGACACCAGACACAGACACACAGACACAGACACACAGCACACAGACAACAGACACACAGACACACAGACACACAGACACACAGACACACAGACAACACAGACACACAGACACACAGACACACAGACACACAGACACACAGACACTCAGACACACAGACACACAGACACGCAGACACAGACACACAGACACACAGACACACAGATCACACAGACAAGACAGACAACACAGACACACAGGTACACAAACACACAGACGCACAGATGCACAGACCCACAGACGCAGATGCACAGATGCATAGACGCACGGACGTCACTGGAGACGAACGGACGCACGGACGCAGACGCAAGTGGGCACGACGAGGTACACTTGCAAAAGTTGTAGAATGTGCTAACTGATTGCAAACACATTCTATGCATATATATATATATATATATATATACATATATATATATCATGATATATATATATATATTTTATGTAGTTAGTGTGTGTGTGT
This sequence comes from Vesta saturnalis, assembly GCA_036346205.1. Lineage (NCBI taxonomy): Eukaryota > Metazoa > Arthropoda > Insecta > Coleoptera > Lampyridae > Vesta > Vesta saturnalis. The sequence continues at coordinate 119,737 of JARFJB010002476.1, read as the reverse complement.
CTCGTCGCGTGTGAGGCCGTGCGTGAATGTGAGTGTGATGTGCGTGAGTGTGTGGTGAGTGGTGTGGCGTGCGTGTTGGCGGTGTGAGTGATGATGTGGTGTGTGTGTGTAGTATAGTGTGTGTGTTGGGTGTCTGGTGTGTGATGGTGAGGTTGGGTGTGTATATGTGTGATGGAGTGGTGTAGATGATGTATGATGTGTGTTGATTGTGGTGTGTGGTGTGTGTGTGTGTGTGTGTGGTGAGTGTGTGGTGTGGTGTGAGTGTGAGGGTGATGTGAGTGTGAGTGTGGAGTGTGGGTGTGAGGTGTGAGTGTGTGTGTGGTGGGTGAGTGGGTGAGTGGGTGTGTGGGTGTGGGTGTGTGGGTGAGTGTGTGGGTGGTGTGGTGGGTGTGGGTGAGTGTGGTGTGTGGGTGTGTGGGTGGTGGGGTGAGTGGTGGATGGGTGGTGAGTGGGTGAGTGGTGTGTGAGGTGTGAGTGGGTGTGTGGTGTGAGTGTGAGTGTGTGGGTGTGTGAGGTGAGTGGGTGTGGGTGTGGGTGGAGTGGGTGAGTGGGTGAGTGTGGTGAGTGGAGTGAGTGGGTGAGTGTGGTGAGTGTGAGTGGGTGAGTGGTGTGAGTGTGGTGAGTGTGAGTGTGAGGTGGTGAGTGGTGAGTGGTGGTGAGTGGTGTGAGTGGTGTGAGTGGTGAGTGGTGAGTGGTGAGGTGTGGTGGTGAGTGTGGTGTGAGTGTGTGGGTGTGAGTGGTGAGGTGTGGTGGTGTGTGAGTGTGAGTGGTGTGGTGTGTGAGTGTGTGGTGTGAGTGTGAGTGTGGGTGTGGGTGGTGTGTGTGAGTGTGAGTGGTGTGTGAGTGTGTGAGTGGTGTGAGTGTGTGGTGTGAGTGTGTGAGTGTGGTGTGAGTGTGAGTGTGTGAGTGTGTAGTGGGTGTGTGGTGTGGAGTGTGTGAGTGTGTGAGTGTGGTGTGAGTGTGAGTGTGTGATGTGTGAGTGTGTGTGAGTGTGTGATGTGTGTGGTGTGAGTGTGTGCGTGAGTGTGTGGTGGTGTTGAGTGTGTGAGTGTGTGAGTGTGTGAGGTGTGAGTGTGTGAGGTGTGAGTGTGGGTGAGTGTGTGAGTGTGTAGTGTGTGGGTGTGGTGTGAGTGTGTGGTGTGTAGGTGTGTGAGTGTGGGTGAGGTGTGTGGAGTGTGGTGTGTGAGTGTGAGTGTGTAGTGGGTGTGATGTGTGTGTGTGTTGTGTGTGTGTGTGTGTGTGTGTGTGAGTGTGTGTTCGTGTGCGTGTGCGTGCGCGCGAGTGTGTGTGTAATTATGAATTAATGATATTTTCCAAACGAGTAAATATATTATCATGTAGAATCTTAAACGCCATGAATAGGTTGTATGATTTTTTTTTAAGTAAATTGGGATTTGGCGCCGATATATTTCTAAGGCGTAAATTCGCCCATACTCGATCATTTGTATGTCAAAATGTGTACAGCATGTATTAGAGGTTAAGTAGGGTTTAAAACAAATTAATTATAAACATGAGTAGGCATCTACTAAGTTTTCGGCTTACGTCTATCTGACATACAGTATTATCGGTTTTTTTTGTGTTGTTGCATATATTCATAATCCTCTTGTTAAAATAGGTGTTAAATAATTTATCCAAAACAATTTTAATTTCTATTCTTTTAATTTTTACGTTGTTGGTTGAACAATCAATGTCGTTTGTGGAGATTTTTAATCTTAAGGCCGAAACAATTTTCAGTTTTATATATTGTATGTTACCATCACGAAAACAATTTGATTTAATTTTTAAGTGAGATCTAATCAAATTTTTATTGTAGGTGACGTTTTTGCATATTTCTATTCATGACAGCTATCAACACTTGAAGCAGGTAGATAATGAATTAAGCGGCACTTGAATTCGTATTTAGCCTCTGGCTCATTATTGTGCATTTTGTTTAGTTTCCATGCAAGTTGGTTAGGAATACACTTAAGCGCTATCATATAAGTGTAATCTACAATGTAATATCCTATATTGCAAATACAAGTGCTCTACTTATGTCATGTAGTGCTTTGTATTGGATGGGTTGTTGCTAAGTTTTCCATTGATGCGTAATGGGTGGCAATTGAAACTTGCCCTCAACGACGTCCAGCACAAAAATTAAGACTCGCTTGGGATATATGTTTACTAATTTTATTTATAATTTACGGTATTTTATTTTATGTAATGCTCCTGGACGGTTGTGGACAGCGGTAGTTCGTTCCAGAGGTCAGAAAACGGACCCAGGCGCCACCCAAAGATAAACTATCATTCAGGCGGTCTTTGGGTCCACTTCTGAACGTCTACGGCTTCCCAAACGACTGCGTCGGGTCTCCCATTAGAGGATAAAATTCAGGGACTGGTCCTTATGATAGAAGATGTACCTGATACTTAATTAGTACAGACGGACGGACAATACGGTAGACAAAGGTCACAGGTCCCCTTGACAAACAAAATTTCTTAACCAATGATGGATAAAAATGAATGATTCGTAATAAATATGAACTCTGTGAAATTACTGTTCAAGCAAAACGGTGCTCGGTAGCAAAGTAACCTTTTGCTAGTTATCGAAACATATCAACTAGGTTTCGAACTTCATTAATACCGAGTCTTTATTACGTTTAATTGGATTAACTAATTTGTTAAACTATTCTTTACCTCATCAATTCACACTTGCAGCTTAGTCTATACGTAATGCAGTGAGAACGAAAAGATAACAGATTTTGTGAAGGCACTAACCTTATAGAATACATTTAAAAGTAGGGAACAGCTGGGGGGTGTGCTGGGGTTTGTGGGGGGGGGGGGGTGGGAAGGGAGGTTTGGAGTTGTGGTGGGTTTGGGTTGGGGTTTTTTTTTTTTTTTTTTTTTTTTTTTTTTTTTTTTTTTTTAAAGGGGGGGGGTGTGGGGTGGGGGTGAGGGGGGTGTGTGAATGGGTGGGGGTGATGTGAAGGGGGGGTGAGGGGTGTGGGTGTGTGGGTGGGTGGGTGGGGTGGGTGGGGTGAGGGGTGTGGTGTGGGGGTGTGTGGGTGAGGGTGAGTGGGTGGGGTGAGGGGGGTGGGTGGGTGGTGGGGTGAGTGGGTGGTGTGTGTGTGTGGGTGTGTGTGTTGGTGTGTGTGGGTGTGGTGTGGGGGTGTGTGGTGTGTGGGTGTGGTGTGTGGTGTGTGGGGGTGTGAGGGTGGGTGTGAGGGGTGGGAGTGTGTGGGTGTGTGGTGTTGTGTGGGTGTTGTGTGGGTTTTGGTGTGTGGTGTGTGGGTGGTGTGGGGTTTATGTGATGGAGGAGTGGGTGGTGTGGGGTGTGGGTTGTGATTGGAGGGGTGGAGTTGTGGGTGTGTGGGGGGTGATGGGGGGGGGGGGGTGGTGTGTGAGTGTTGGGTGAGGGTGGAGTGTGGAGTGTGGGTGTGGAGGTGTGGTGTGAGTGTGTGGTGGTGTGAGGTGTGGTGTTGAGGTGTGAGGTGTGTGGTGTGTGGTGTGAGTGTGTGTGGGGGTGGGGTGGTGTGTGAGTGTGGGTGTGTGGTGGTGAGGTGTGGGTGTGGAGTGGGGTATGTGGGTGTGGGGGGGGGTGAGGGGGTGTGAGTGTGGAGGTGTGTGAGGGTGTGTGTGTGTGTGTGGTGTGTGTGAGTGTGTGAGTGTGTGAGTGTGTGTGTGAGGTGTGGTGGTGTGTGAGTGTGTGGTGTGTGAGGTGTGGGTGTGATGTGTGAGGTGTGGGTGTGGTGTGAGGTGTGAGGTGGTGTGGAGGTGTGAGGTGTGAGTGTAGTGGTGTGGTGTGTGGGTGAGGTGAGTGTGGTGTGGTGTGTGGTGTGTGAGTGTGAGTGTGTGAGGTGTGAGTGTGTGAGGTGTGTGATGTGTGGAGTGTGTGAGTGTGTGTGAGTGTGTGAGTGTGGTGTGTGTGTGAGTGTGTGAGTGTGTGAGTGTGTGAGTGTGAGTGTGGAGTGTGTGAGTTGTGATGTGTAGTGTGTGTTGTGTGTGTGTGTTGTGTGTGTGTGTGTGGTGTGTGTGTGTGTTCGTGTGGTGTGGTGCGCATGTGTGTGTAATTATGAATTAATGATATTTTCCAAACGAGTAAATATATTATCATGTAGAATCTTAAACGCCATGAATAGGTTGTATGTTTTTTTAATAAATTGGGTTTGGCCATATTTCTAAGGCGTAAATTCGCCCATACTGATCATTTGTATTCAAAATTGGATGTATTAGAGGTTAAGTAGGGTTTAAAACAAATTAATTATAAACATGAGTAGGCATCTACTAAGTTTTCGGCTTACGTCTATCAAACAGTATTATCGGTTTTTTTGTGTTGTTGCATATATTCATAATCCTCTTGTTAAAATAGGTGTTAAATAATTTATCCAAAAATTTTAATTTCTATTCTTTTAATTTTTACGTTGTTGGTTGAACAATCAATGTCGTTTGTGGACATTTTTAATCTTAAGGCCGAAACAATTTTCAGTTTTATATATTGTATGTTACCATCACGAAAACAATTTGATTTAATTTTTAAGTGAGATCTAATCAAATTTTTATTGTAGGTGACGTTTTTGCATATTTCTATTCATGACAGCTATCAACACTTGAAGCAGGTAGATAATGAATTAAGCGGCACTTGAATTCGTATTTAGCCTCTGGCTCATTATTGTGCATTTTGTTTAGTTTCCATGCAAGTTGGTTAGGAATACACTTAAGCGCTATCATATAAGTGTAATCTACAATGTAATATCCTATATTGCAAATACAAGTGCTCTACTTATGTCATGTAGTGCTTTAGTCATTGGATGGGTTGTTGCTAAGTTTTCCATAGATGCGTAATGGATGGCAATTGAAGCTTGCCCTCAACGACGTCCAGCACAAAAATTAAGACTCGCTTGGGATATATGTTTACTAATTTTATTTATAATTTACGGTATTTTATTTTATGTAATGCTCCTGGACGGTTGTGGACAGCGGTAGTTCGTTCCAGAGGTCAGAAAACGGACCCAGGCGCCACCCAAAGATAAACTATCATTCAGGCGGTCTTTGGGTCCACTTCTGAACGTCTACGGCTTCCCAAACGACTGCGTCGGGTCTCCCATTAGAGGATAAAATTCAGGGACTGGTCCTTATGATAGAAGATGTACCTGATACTTAATTAGTACAGACGGACGGACAATACGGTAGACAAAGGTCACAGGTCCCCTTGACAAACAAAATTTCTTAACCAATGATGGATAAAAATGAATGATTCGTAATAAATATGAACTCTGTGAATTATTACTGTTCAAGCAAAACGGTGCTCGGTAGCAAAGTAACCTTTTGCTAGTTATCGAAACATATCAACTAGGTTTCGAACTTCATTACATACCGAGTCTTTATTACGTTTAATTGGATTAACTAATTTGTTAAACTATTCTTTACCTCATCAATTCACACTTGCAGCTTAGTCTATACGTAATGCAGTGAGAACGAAAAGATAACAGATTTTTGTGAAGGCACTAACCTATATAGAATACATTTAAAAGTAGGGAACAGCTGGAAATTCCATAATTTTAACGATGAGGCGACACCGTAACAAATTGTTTTAATTAATATTAAATCAACTACTCAATTAATATTTCTTTCATCTCGCTAAAATTATTCTTTATGAAGTAACAGAATGATTGATATAAAATTCGGCCAGTTTCCATTTATAAAAATACTTAATCTATCTAACGGTTTAATTCGTATTTAAAAACAACTTAAAATCAAGCAATTCGAGAGGCTGATTACTCTTTGCCACGTCTGTCCGTGTTCGCGTTATTTAAATGCGCAAAATTTTATACAATAGTAAAAGATTAGATACATTCTTTTGTAGTGGGAATTCATAGAAAGTATTTCAGATTTAACTTTACTTATTTATATCAAAACTATTATTTAACAATGCAATTTTTTACTAAATAAACTAATTTATGTGGACGTTGTTAATTATTACTTGTTTATATTAATTTAAAACTCTCTTAACTAGGTTGATCAGATTTTAAAGTCAATGCGAATGCTTTGGTTACTTATCTCGTAATAATATAAAAGGTTTTGAACATAGTTTTAATGAGTTTTAATACAAACTAAATTATTACTTATCAGGTTTTAATTTCGGAATAACAAAAAGAACACTTGTATTTATATTAACGGTTGTTTATAGTACTTGATAAGTTTTAATTTTGAAACAACGATAAATTTCTATTTACAAATAACGGCTATCTTTTAATTTTCTTCTTATTAATATTCAACGGTGCATAATTAATTAATTTACAGACTTAATTATTATATGATATCAGTGAAGTAAAAGGAAAAAAAACTAAACTTCACAGATGTAAGGCGAAACAGATATTGACTTTTTCAAATTTATTGGTTCGTAATATCCTAGATAGCGGGGTGGAACTTTTATTGGTCATTTATGGAAAAACACCAAGATATAGCGCTGCGATTTCCATAACCTACTAGTTGAAATCGCGTTATCGGTTTCAATAAAATGGAAATTGATAGGGTTTTTATTAACTTGTCAGCCCTATACGGGAAAAATAGGTATTCTGCTAATTAAATTTATAATGTGGACCAAAGCGGATTACAAACCAGGCATTCGAAAATATTGGCGTCAAAAGGTGTTAAACGAGTGGGCAAAGTTGCTTGTGGAGAAAGGGGTGAAAACGTAACAATTATTTGTTGTTTTAATGCAGTTGGAAATTATGTTCTACCATTCATTGCTTTTCCCGGAAAAAATATGAACGACTGGCTTATGAAAGGTTCTCCCCCAGAATGCAAAGGTTTTACTAGTTCTAATGGTTGAAGCGATAGCGACATATTTTCGAAATGGGTGGAACATTTTTCTTATAAAGTGACACCGTCTAAAAGTTAAAGAGTTTATCTTATACTAGAGAATCATGAAAGCCACATCTCTTGGCCAGTTTTTGACTTAGCTAAAGAGTATAGTGTTGACATGTCACAGCCTCCCTATACATTCTACAGAACGCAGCCGTTGGGCAGGGTACTTTTGGGTCCACTAAAAACAGAATTTAACAATCAGGATGAAGTCGAATGCTGGTAAAAGAATCACAGTGTATGAAATTGCGGAATTGTTTGGGATCAAAAGGTATCAACTATGGACAAAGGAGTTAACGGGTTTAGAGTGACTGGAATGTATCCATACAAACCCCACGTATTGTCAGAAGAGGATTTCGTTGCGGCAGAGACACTTTGCACTAAAAGATTTGATGAAACCCAAAATAAACCTGAAGAAAACACACCAACAAGAGATGTAATACTTCTTACGAAAGATATAGATACAGAAGCTGTAATAGAAGCAAATAATGTAACGACTCCAACTTCACAAAATTCAGATTCAACAATAAATCAGATCAATTAGTCCATAGAGAGTCCTATAAAGTGTAGAAAATGGTATTTTTCAATTTCAAACCAGATCTGGCACCCAGATTGTTCGAAAACTTCAAAAAAAAAGCACTCCGAAATATTAAGCTTAACTACCTTTAGATCCGACTTGGAAGAAAAACAATTAAAAAAAAGACAAACTATCGGTGAAACGAAGTTTTTCAAAGAAAACCAAGCCAACAGACACAAAAAAATCAATGAACAAAAAGAAAAGACGAAACAGTTGTTAAAAGTTCAGAAGACGAGATTGCTCTCATGTCATCAATAAGAGACGAAGAGTGTGAAGTTGATTGAATTTAATGACCTTGATGGTGAACCTAAGAAACTTGATCATTTCTTAGTTCAATTCAAAGTTAATGAGTGTAAAGTTTATTACGTTGGAAGAATTTTAACCGACTTGGAAGAAAATGAGGAATGTGAAATTTCATTTTTCCGAAAGTCAAATGAAATCTTACATCATTTTGTTTTACCGAACATTTTAGACATGTCAGTTGTCAAAAAATGCGATATAAAGAATCCTACCTGAACCAGATTTGCACAGGAAAACTAAACGACAACAATCATCCCTATCCTTTGGCGTTTAATTTCAAAATTAAGTTGTAAACTAAATTGTGTATAGTTTGGCAACATTGTAAAAGCAAAAACAATAATCTATGTCAGAATGACGTTTAAAACTTCATGTCAGGTAGAGATTAATACACATAAATACATGTTAACGTAAAAATCGTTATTCAATTCTACCTTAGGAATCTTTTGCCGCTAAATTACGCGTCATATCAAAAAATTGCATATGACATAATTAATCGATATTTTTAAGGTCTATATCTAAATATTTTTATATCGTTTAAATATGCAGCAGTTTTAGAAATATTTGATAAAAACCATAAACTGTTCCTAATAAACCCAACATCTAATCACCTCTAAGCCAAATGAAAACAAGCTTAAGTATAAAATTTAAAGTACGTAGGTATTTTCGTTCTGGGGTTATCGTGGATACTAACATACATCCTCACACGCACGCACGCGCACACGCGCGCGCAAACACACTAGTGCACACGCGCACGACCCCCCCCACGCACCGATACACACACCGACACACACACACACACGCACACCGACACACACACACACATCACAAAATGGCATATAACATAATTAATCGATGTTTGAGGTCTATACCTAAGTATTCTTAAATCTTTTAAATATGCAGCTGTTTTAGAAATATTTGATAAAAACCATAAACCGTCCCTTATAAACCCAACATCTAATCGGCTCTAAGCCAAATAAAAACAAGCTTAAGTATAAAATTTAAAGGACGTAGGTATTTTCGTTCTGGGGTTATCGTGGATACTAACATACATCCTCACACGCGCGCACGCGCACACGCGCGCGCAAACACACTAGTACACACGCGTACGCCCCCCCACACACACACACCGATACACACACCGATACACACCGACACACACACACACACACGCGCGCACACACCGACACACACACACACACATCACAAAATGGCATATAATATAATTAATCGATACGTTTAAGGTCTATACCTAAGTATTCTTATATCTTTTAAATATGCAGCTGTTTTAGAAATATTTGATAAAAACCATAAACCGTCCCTAATAAACCCAAAATCTAATCAGCTCTAAGCCAAATGAAAACAAGCTTAAATACAAAATTTAAAGTACGTAGGTATTTTCCTTCTGGAGTTATTGTGGATACTAACATACATCCTCACACACACGGACGCACACGCACGCGCACACGCACGCACGCGCGCACGTACCCCCGCGCCCGCTGGCACACTAGAGCACACGCGCATTCACCCCCCCCCCTGCCACCAGGCGCACAAAAACACACACACACACACACACCGATACACACACCAACACACACACACACACACACACCGACACACACACACGCGCGCACACACACGTACACACACACACACACACACACATACGCACACACACACACACACACACACACACACACACACACACACACACACACACACACACACACACACACACACACACACACACACACACACACACAGACACACAGACACACAGATACACAGACACGCAGACACGCAGACACACACACACTGTTACACTCGCCGACACACACACACCGACACACACGCACGCAGCACACACACACACACACACACACACACACACACACACACACAGACACACAGACACACACACACAGACACACAGACACACAGACACACAGACACACAGACACACAGACACGCACAGACACACACACACACACACACACACACACACACACACACACACACAGACACA
>JARFJB010002476.1:0-97500 GCA_036346205.1 Vesta saturnalis | reverse complement strand
AGATAAAGCTTTACTTACCACAATGAAAGTACTATAATGTATACAGACAAAATTACAATTGAAATAAGTAAATATTGCAATTGCTCATTTATTATTATTAATCTCTAATAGGAATTAGATTTAATTTCTTAATTAAATATTAAAAAATACAGAAAACTCACCTGCTTCCTTATCTACACACACGTAGAAAAACACATCAAACATAATTTATAATTAAGAACACCTCTTAATAAAACAAATACATTTTGAATTAATAAAGATCGGTTGTAAACAAAGTCGGCCATCCGTATTTCTCCAGACTGCCGGTAACCACCATAAGAAAACTCTCTAGTTTTCAGATACAAATTCAACCACCTTTATTAATAATAAAACTTCATAATTAACTCTACTAATTTATTAAAGATTTGATTTTAGGCCGCCAAAACCATGAAAGCATTAATTAATTTGGTTGCAGAATTACCATTCGAAGGAACATCAACGCGCCAGAATTATTTTTCATTTATTTTAAACTGCATATTTTATTTAAGTTTGAATTAGACTTTTATTTTTTGTAAAACTGTATATGAACAAAACAATTCACTCCTCTCCTGACAGAGCAAACTGTGCTCATAAATATAAAAACTTTATTTCTATAATGCCCCTTTATAAAAGAGGGTGTTATAAAGTTATGTATACAAATGGGAAATAATGTGGTCATTAGGTATATATGTGTGCATAGAGAGCAAAGAAAAGAGAATGTGTTCTCCGTTCTCGTTTATAAATAATTTAATTTTTGTTACTGTTAGCTTTTATACTGTACTGGGTGAAGGAAGACGTGTTTTGAATTGACAATGTTTAAGTTAAGTTTGTTGCTGACGGGAGTTTTTTTAAGTGTTGTTTGGGGGGAAGTAGGAAATGAGATGGTGTGAGTGACGGGGGACAGGTGAGAGGGCAAGAAATTATTTTTTTATAAACATTTGAAAATAGTAGATATTAATTTAAATGAATAGAATTGGAACTGTATATAAACACTACATATAGCGAGGGTGAGAGACAGACGTTTACCTTTAACCTACCTTGTTGATATATAAAATATTTTAAAATTATTTAAGAATTATTTTAATTTAATTGGAAGTGATATTAAATTACTACATTTCGGAGGTTAGAAACTCGGAAAGACAATAAAAAAAGTCATATAGAGACAAGGGAAAGGGGGAATTAATAAAAGGGAAAGGGAGGAAGAGGAAGCGGAAAGGCAAAGAATATTTCGGAAAGGGACGAAGATAATAAGATCACCAGACAAAAAAAGGAGGGGAGGAGAAAGGTGGAAATATCGCCATAGTGGAAAGTGAAAATAGGAAAGGGGGAAATAAATGGAGGAGGTAAAGCAATAATTCGTGAGATGAGGAAGCTGATGGAAGAAAATATGAAGGGAATAAGGAACGACATCAAAGAAATGAAAGAACAAATAGAAGAAAGAGAAAAGGAACGCAAGGTGGAGAAACAAGAATTGATAGAACAGAAAAATTAGAAAAAAAGTGGACGATGAGGTGAGAAGGAAAATGCAGAATAAAATCGTAATAAAATGGTGTAGAAGCAAGGAATCCCATAAAGGATTACAAGCGATGATGGAAAAAAACTAAATGTAGGAGTAGAAGTTAGAAAAGTGATGGTGATAAAAAAGGAGAGGGAAAATGAGATGGTGGTGGCGGAAACCGAGAGAAAACTGAGGGGTACAGGAGTTTACATAGACCACGACCTAACTAGGGAAGAAAGGAGTCTACGAAAAGAAATAAGGAACAGAGCGGTGGAAAGAAGAGCGGAGGGAAGAAATTGGTAGGATATAGAAAAATGGAGATAGATGGTGAAAGATACGTATGTAATGAGAGAGGGGAACATACGTACATAGAAGCAAGGGGAGAATCAATAATAGACTATAATTATATATTCGTTATTAACGAATGCAGAGGCTGAGGAAAAGGTGAAGACATTTAGGGTAGGAGAGAGGGTCGAATCGGACCATCAGCCCTTAAAACTGATAATGGAGGGGATAGAAAGAAAGGAGATGAGATAAAAGAAGCATTTATAACCAAGAAGGTTTGGACAGAAGATTGTGCAAAGAGAAAATGGGAAAAACAATATGGGAAGGTAAAAGAGCACAAGAAAGTGCGGTGGAAATAAGAGAGAGTGGAGGAAGCAACGGGAAAGTAAGCTTTAAAGGATGGAAGAGAAGAAACCGGGTTGGAAGAGATGGTGGGACCGAGAATTCAAGGAGGCCAAGAGTAAGGCAAGAAGAGTATTAAGACAGTAGAAGAAAGGGAAAGTAGGGAAAGAAGAATATAAAGAAGCAGTAAGGATATACAAGAAAACATGCGAGAGGAAAAAGGTCGAAAACGAAGAGAAACTGAAACAGCAAATTGAGGATATAAAAACGGAGGAAGACGTAAGGAAATATTTAACGAGAGAAAAGAGAAAAGGACGGACACAAACGGGAATACAAATAAACGAATGGGAGAGATACTTCAGGAACGTACTAGAGGGGGAGCGAATACAAAAAGGAGGATGAAGACAAAGTAACAAAATATGCGAAACACATGAAGAAGGCGAAGTAATAAAAGAAGAGGAAGTAATAATGGTAATGCAGAAGTTGAAAGAGGTAAAGCTGTAGCTGAAGATGGGTGAGAAGTGGATATATGGAGGAGAAAAGGAAGCAAAAAGGATGGCGAAAATAATAAACAAAATATAGGGAGGGGAAGAATTTCCAGAGAGGTGGAGGAAAGAACATATTTGCCCAGTGTACAAAAAACAGGACAAAAGACGGTAATAGATTATGGATAATATCATTAAAACACGTTAAAAGATATAACTTAGACCGTGCTGGAAGAAAACTAATAAGGAATCAGACAAAATCATAGATGGACAACAATTCTGGAAAGGAAGATACAACGAAGAGTTGATAGGGAAAGGCAAAGCGTGGGTTACTATCACCCATAGTGAGAAAATATATAGCAAATAGGCTATATAGAAAAATGAATATATAATAGAGGAAATCAGGAAAAGGGATAAGGTGAACTAATGAATGGACATACCTTAAACAAGGAAGAGACTGAGACAAGATTCCGATAATCTAATAGCCCAAGCACCTTTCCATAAAATTCACGAAGTTAGGGAATTCAAGGTCGGCAACAAAACGCAGCCTGGATGGTATGACACAGGAAGTGGACAGCTTACACGACAAGTGAACAGGAACTACAGAAAGGAAGAGGACCAATAAGATTAATACACAAAGGGGAAATAGATTGAAGACAAGATCTAGTAAATGAAAGCAAAACAAGGTAATGTCTAAGACAAGAGGACCTGGAAAAGGAAAAAGGAAATATGTAGAATACACCGGTAAAGCACAACTGGGATACCGATGAACAATCTAACCAAATGGGAACAGGGTAACGAGAAAGGAAAGGAAATAAATTACGAAGCGATATAGATACACAGGAAATACATCAGAAAAATAACGAGTGAAGAAGAGCAATAAATACGAAGAATACGTAACGGCCCTTCAAATCAAAATACGCTGAAGGAATAACCAAGACAGGAACCTCAAAATGAGAGTACCAGAATCCAAAGAATTTTGTACAGAACTTCCATGAGAATACGTGCAGAGCACTACAGAGGAAGGAGCAGTAGACCAATCACCAGTGAGAACTAGACTTACTCGACAATAAGAACAACATCCGCAAATGGCGACACTACAGAAGATCATCAAGAGGATCGCCGAGACCATGTACTCGGAATCATTTTGACATTGACTCACTGTCTGCATCACATCTATGGGAAATCAGCATACAATGTGAGCAATTAGGACCAGAATAGCCTCGCCAGGATATGACTCAAATACATAAGACACTGAAAGATAAATTAAGGGCTCATGGTTAATATAATAATGGAATTCGACATCATGCATTAGAACATATTTCAAGGTGACAGACAAATTTACCAAGTGAAGAGTTTGGATGGCGATGGGTTCCACTATCACCCATAGTGAGAATATATATATATATATATATATATATATATATATATATATATATATATATATATATATATGCGACCTTCAAATTCACGGAAAAATCAAGGTGACTTCGACATGTGGACCATAGCTTCCTTGTTTGGCAACACGGCAAGCATAAGCTAGATCAATTCCTAGATAATCTGAATAGCCGCGCACCCTCCATAAAATTCACAATGGAATCGGAGTCGGAACAAAACTGCCATTCCTGGATGTACTTGTACACAGGAATGACAAAGCTTTCACGACAAGTATATACAGGAAACCTACCCACACGGGGAGGTACCTACACTAAATCTTCAATCACCACAAAAGGGTGAAATTAGGAGTGGCAAGATGCTTGTACGATAGAGCGAAAACAATATGCTCAAGACAAGAGGACCTGGAAAAAGAAAAAGGAAATATTGCTAAAACACTTAAAGAAAATGGATACCCCGATCTAACATCTAACCTAAATAGGGAAAGGGTAACCGAAAAATAAGAACCTAAATACGAAGCGATAATAGCATACATACAAGGTACCTCAGACAAAATACGAAAGATAGGCTGTAAATACAAGATACGTACTGCCTTCAAATCGGCAATAACGCTCATGGGAATCCTAACCAAAACCAAACCTCAAAATGAAGACCAGAATTCCAAGAATTTTGTACGACTTACCATGTGAATACGGCAGAGCCTACATAGGAGAGAGCAGTAGACCAATCAAAGTGAGAACTAAAGGAAATAAGAACAACATCCGCAAAGGCGAAACAGAAAGATCAAGAATCGCAGAGCATGTCTGGAACGAAGACCACCGCATCCAATGGGATAACATACAGATAGTGGCAAAGGACCAGAATACACTCGCCGGAAACTCAAATAAGCATAGCACTAGCAGAACATCCAATAAGCCATATATATTGAATCACTCAGTGGCTTAGCAGTAAAGGTGTCAGACTTACAAGTGAAAGGTGCAAAGTTCGAATGTGAGAGTAGTCAAGTGCTCGGGAAAAAAATCAAGATGAATTCGATCAAGTACGAAGAGTCCTTCTTAAGACTAAGCCTGATGCCGGAAGCAGGGTCCGCTTCCGAAACGTCACGCTGTAAAAGCAATAACTATGGAAATAGGCCGATCAACTCAACTAATATGAAACCACAGTTACAAAACACTTATAATACAGAATTAGGAAAAAGTATCGAGCTCTGCTGATTTTTGTCCAAAATCTTTAAAATGTGGTTGTTCAATATAACACTGATATCTATAACGCAGGAAATACAAAACACGAGACATTTTTTGAACTTTTAATAAATAAGTGACCTTCATTGTACCAACGGTGTTTATAGACATAACTTTGCCAATGCAGTATTCTTTAATTTTTTACTGGAATGGGCTGTATTTGAAACTCATTCATCAGAAACCATTAACCTTAATTTGGCATACTTGACAGTATCTAGTATTAACACAAATAGATCTTTATTGTCATTCTACAAAAATCTTTCACTTCTCATTGACGCGTTAGAATTACCTTTTAATCGTTTTCGCCTTTTTTGCATTGTTACTTACAAATTATGCCAGGTCGATCCGAGGCCATTTTATTGTTCTCTTGAGTAATACTAAGCAATCAGATCGGTTATTGGCCAAATCGTGACTCAGACGAAGTAGCATTCCCTCCTATCGGTATAGTCCTACTACCGGACAGTTATCTGTCTACTGCCTTGACACGTAAGAAAGTAAGAAGCTATAAAGCAGCGAGGAAAGTAAGGCTGATGGGTTAAATAAGAAGAATATAGAAGGAATGATGAATGAAACTGACATGGATATTGGGATAAATGAGGTAGAGAAAACGGTGATAAGGTTGAAAAACGGCAAGGGAGCAGGCGTAGATGAAATCACTGTTGAAATGCTAAAGTATGGGGGGTGCAAAGCTTATACGCAGATTGTGTGAACTATTCAATGTATGCCTTACATGTAAAAAAGTTCCGAGGGCTTGGAAGAGCGCGATCATTGTACCACTGTATAAGGGTCAGGGGGAAACAAAAGTGATTGCAAGAAATACAGCTAAGTTTGCTCAGCGTGCCTGGTAAAGTATTTGGAAGAATACTGATTGATAGAGTATGAGAAACTACACAAACTAAGATTTGGGATGTGTAAGGTGGATTCATGCCAGGGTGAGGATCTGTTGATCAGATGGTTACTCTCCAGGAGGTGATCGAAAAGTATTTAAGGGTAAAAAAGAAGCTGTACTGTGCGTTTGTAGATCTGGAGAAAAAAGCATACGACAGAGTGAATAGAGAGAACCTGTGGGAAATATTAAATGAATATGGCGTAAATAAAAGTCTAATAAATGGAATAAGGTCAGTATATAACGATAGTAGGGCATGTGTTATGGTGAGAGGATATGTGAGTGAATACTTTAATATTGAGCAAGGAGTGCGGCAAGGCTGTGTCATGTCAGCGTGGTTGTTCAATGTATACATGGATAAATGTGCTAGACAAGCATGTACCGATACAAATGGTGTAATGGTTGGTGATATAAATGTACGACTTCTGGTGTATGCAGATGACAGTCTTATTAAGTGACAGTGCGAATGAGCGGTGAAAAGGAGGGAAAGGGGGTCTGCAAGATGAAATTGTGGAGCAAGTGGACGAGCTGGTATGCCTTGGTGGAATGTTTACTGCAGATGGTACAATGGAGGGCGAGGTTGGACGAAGGGTCAATGCTAAAAGGAAAGTGATTGGAAGTATGTGGCCGATAATGAGAAACGAAAGCATGCGCTAGCTGCGAATCGAGCTATCTATAATGGCGTGTTTGTCCCGTCAGTACTGTATGGAAGAAGAGGCATGAAAGAAAAATAAATACCGTGGGTATGAGATTCCTAAGAAGCGCATGTCGTAAAACGAGAAGGGCAAGATAAAGAATGAATGCATAAGGACAGAGTGTGGCGAGAAAAAGACGATGACGGATAGATATAAAAGTAGTACATTATGTTGGTTTGGTCACATTGAGATAATGAAAAATGCAAGATTAACGAAGCTTAATATATGTCGGTGAGGTTAGAGGAAAGGCTGGGCCTGTTAGGCCACGTGAAACTTGACGGAATGTAGTATAATGTATGATAAAGGAAAGAAAGATAAGGAGTTTAAAAAATAAAAGGGCATGTCGGAGAGAATGTATGAATCTTGCGGAAGCTAGGGAGGTATGCGGAGATAGGAAATCATGGAGATTGTGATTGAAAAATAAATAAAAGGCGAGGAGTATTTTTCCTGCGCCGCAAAGGAATGGCGTGTACGTTAAGTTTAGTTAAGTTAAGTTAAGTTAAGTACTTACAATTTAGTTTTTTTTCTGTAGTGTCAGCAGTAATCATAGCCTTGCCTTTTATTCTATTTTTGCTCGAAATTGTCAGACTTCTTTTGGGATATTCTCGAATATCTGATGCACATACAAATATGTTTTTTTTTCCACTTGTGGGAGTGGGTGACAATTCACCTAATGAAGTTACCTCTGCATCTTTGATAGAAGTATATGAGGTAGTTCTTGTCCAGGTAGATGGTTTTGGATCTATTTTCAGCGTCTTAAACAACTGCCGTTCTGTAACTGGGCTTGCCAAGGGATCTTCATTAAAAAACCCCACCTCTAATGGCTGCAACCGATGGGTTCAATGAGGAGGCACAATCAAAATAGTGACACCATTATCGTCGCATGGTTGCCCAACAGTTATTTTTTGAATTAAAAGTTTGTTTTATGAAATGTTTTAGAACTTCAATAAATAATTCTATATTCATCAATCCTCTGTGGTAACCAAGCCCAACGTCCCCTATGGCGCCGCCAACATCTGGTTTTTAAAACGGACTCTAGGAAATGCCATTATTGGTGTGACTGCACTTCCATTTGTACTTACAATGCAACATGTAGTAACAAGAGTACCCCTTTTTGAACTGTCAAAGTTCCCGTTTCGTCTAAACTCCCTGCAAAACTGTTTCCAACTTGTTAAAAAACGGGGTTCTTAGGTATATTGTAGGATGTCTATGGCGAAATTATTTGTACCAGTCGACTGAAGGTTTTTTCTTCCTCCCAATTTTCTGGAATTTTTTATTTGTATGCAAACTTGCGATTGAAATTGCAATTGTTAAACCGTAAAACATTTTTGGACAAATTATGATATAATTGAGAACTTCCTCCAGTTCCAACGAAAATATTTTATTTACTTTATAGTTAGGAACCATTCGACATTTTGGATCATCTCTCTATTTCTTTACGTATCTGCTTGCGGTCTTAAATCTTTGGTTTTTCTCTCTGGCAGCTTGACGTATTGTGATACTACTGATAGATAGACTACTTCTATCGTAGCATCTTCGTTACATCTACCCAAGGTCCTATTTGTTTTGTTCGGACTTAACCATCTGTAATGTAAATTCATAATTAACAAAAATCTTTTAGACCCTAATATTATTCCAGCACTCTTATGCTGTCGACATCTTACAAACTCCATAAGAACGGAACAGTAACAGATCGTGTCACTGCACTCTCTCAAAATTCGTGCCACTGTACCCACCATGTTGTTTTATATAAAACGTTGTGAGTTTTTTGTTAACTTATGAATGTTTTAAAAAATTTATTGCTATAATATTTTATATGTCTTTAGAACACATTCCACAAACTTATGTCTGTTTCGTCACAGTAAGGAACTAGACACACTCCTGAAGAAATACTTCACCGCTAACGAAACATGAAACCCAACATAATAAGCGCTTTTGCATAACGATTCATGAATCAGGATTAGTTCAATTTTAACTACACCTTGCGATCGTAATCCTTTTGATCGCGAAAAGAACATGCTTCACAGTTACGTTTAGTTAGGTTGGAATATTTTCGTTTTGTTTACTATTGAGGTGGACATTAAGAAAGTCATGTTGGTACTAAATTAAAGATTTCAAATGGCTAAATGTTTACACTAAAATTTTGTAGGTCGAATGTTAACTCCTGTAAATGATCCTATTAGTTCTAGTGATGAGGATACGGAAAGAATGGATCATATTAGGATAATGGATTATGTGGATACAATAGTTAATACTTATTCTCCTAGCGATTTTAAAAGTCATTCTGGGATGGGACGTACTAGCATTGAAAGAATAATTGAACAATATAGTACCAATTTTATCCACCAGAGGAGGTCGGCCACAATTTACTGCCTCTAAGGCAATTTTATTAACAATTTGGTATTTGGCCAGTACCAAATGTTTTCGGCAAATTGGCGATAGATTTTATGTGACTTTAAGCTGTGCATATGGTACAGTAAAACCTGTAAATTCCTTGTTCGTATCAGTTCCCATTATATAAAGTAGTGGCCTACAGTTCTTTAAGCTGAACTGGAATCTATAGCATTTGCTAGAAAAAAAAGTATAATTAATGTGATTGGGGCTATTGACGGAACCCACTTTAGGATCAACAGATCAAAAGATGACCCTGAAGATCGAAAAGGGTACAACAGCATTGTAATACAAGGAGTAGTAAATACCAGTATTTTATTTATTGATATATATTTAGGAGTACCAGGACCTATGCATGATGTTGGGGTCTTCGACGATCTGTCCTATACAGAACTGCATTAGAAGGTAATGATAATTTATTTTATGGGAGATATAAATTAATCGGGGATTCTGCTTATCCATCATTGAATAGTATGAGGGTCGCCTTATTAGTCCTAGAAATACTCCACCAGGTGGCGCTACAAACAAAACCAACCAGTCAGGGTGCAGCGCCTTAGGACTCCAATCAGAGCACAGAGTTTGGAATCTGGGCGGGGTCTAAGGCCCAATCAGAAAGCTGTAAGCTGGGGCTTGCCTTTAAGGCTACCAATCAGAACGCTCACCCTGGGATTGTATGCGATTGGCTTAATAAATAAAATCGTTTTGATTCGTGATACTTGAGACTTGACTTCATTTGATTGGTCGATTAATCGATTTGGGGTGTTACTTTTAATTCATTTCAGAGTACGGGCGGACAGCTGGTGTCATAATCCTTATATGGTGGTGGTGCTGGTGGTGATGCAATCGGAATCATCACACAATCTAACCACAGGCTTTTTAGCACATGACAAAAATAATTTTAATGATATTAAAGATACTGTGCAGAAGTCGATTTCATTTCAACATCTTAAGTTTATTTCTAGAATAAATTCGATTTAAATTGAGATATAATTAAAAATCTGTTTATGTATTTGGTTTGATTGATTGATTTGATTAATTGATCTGATTGAGATTGATTTGGTTGATTGGTTTGATTAATCGATTTGTTTTGGGTTGAACTGATTTATTAAGATTGTTTTGATAAATAATGGGATAATCAAGTTGTATAATGCTTGTTTTGCACAATTCTCCTGTATTAAATAAAAATTGACAAATGTCTTAGTGAAAATGATCAAACTCTTGGGGTAATTTGATCTTACCTTCTTTGTACGAACCACCAAAATCACATCTGAAATCAACACCTTAGACTTGCAAGTTGAAGCTTGTTTCGCCATTTTTGAACTGAAGATGTATAATGGATTTTTCTGCTGACGGTTTACATGAAGAGTTTGATGACAATTATTCTAAGTTAGTGATTTAATTATAACCTTAAATTGCATTGCATCTCTAACTAATGGCGATACTAATGATGACGTTTTATTTTAAACGAGCAGCTGTAGAATTTCAAATCTTACAACAACAAATAATACAGGGGCATTTCAAACATTTCATCCATTACAATGCATTAGTTTTAAAAGCATCCCCTTAGATGAGACTCCGCTGTTTTACATGAGACTCCACTGTTTTTCTTGCTAGCTTGACATATTTACAGAAACCTGTTATGCCACGTAATGAATATTTTCGGGATGATACTTACGTAAAATATGTACGGGATTTATTATTGTCTACGTCCAGTTACAAAATCGTACATTTACTTTTTGTACAACAAGGTAATTATCTGTTCATGTAATCTCCCATTAATTGCGTTTTATTATTAATATATTGAATTTAATAACGCATTTAAAATCAATGGTATACTTTGTACACCACTTTAACGAGCAGCTGAAGAATAAAGATGTTTCAATACGATCTTTAGAGCAAACAGGCAAAACCACCAATTTAATTGCTCATTTAGGAAAACGGTTTTATAATTGCTATGTTATGTGATGATTGGATTGGCTTAATAAATAACATCATTTTTGATTCGTGGTAGTTGAGATTGATTGATTAATCGATTTCAGTGTTACTCAAACTAAAACGGGCTAGGCCTCAAGAGCAAGTTCCAGAGTCCTGTACCTATCTTATGAGATAGTATAAGGACCCCCTTATTAGAATACTACTTCAATTTTCTCGCCAAGGGGTCACGACAAAGGGGCAAACACCCTAACCCAAGCTCCGGTACCTGTCTTATGATATAGTACGAAGCTCCCCCTTATTAGAATACAATTTCAGGAGCCCTACAGCTATCTTACGAGTTAGTACGGGGGCTCTCTTATTAGAATACTGATCTGCATGTACTTACCGCTAGGTGGAGCCACGATCAACCTCTATTACAGAAAACATTTATTATTCCTAGAAATACACCACTAGATGGCGTACTTGATATTGATTTTTGAGGTTCATCTGCTTGAGGTTGATCTGATTAATTGAATGATTGATTAATTAATTTTATTGAGATTGGTTTGTTTAATTGATTTGATTAATTGACTTGATTGAGATTGATTTGATCCCGAACTTTTAATTATATGATTTAATCCAGATTGATAGATTAAGATTGATCTGGTCATCTGGAAGAAGTGTGGCCTACCCTTAAGCCCTTTTGATCGAGATTGATTTGATTGATGTTGATCTGGCCATCTGGAAGGAGCGTAGCCTACCCTTTTGATCGAGATTGACCTGATTGAAATTGATCTAATTGATTGATTAATTGATTTGATTGAGATTGGATCTGTTTATTTGATTTGATTAATTGATCTCATTAATTGATTTGGGTCTAGGCCTCCAATCAGAATACAAGCTAAGCGGAATCTGAGGAGCAATCAGAAACCGGTGGACGTGGCCTGCCCTCAGGCCCGCTAATCAGAACGTACGGCTTGGAGCTGTATGAGGGCGCACAACCTGAAAGGGGTGTGCTCTAGCCTTAGGGCCTCTAATCACAACACTGTATGCAAAGCATTTGTCTACCCTCCGGGGGGTATACTGCCGAATACAGCCAAATGGGTCCTAATTGGGGGGCATAAATACGTCAAGGGGTTGAAAATGAAAAATCCACCAAAAAGGGGCGGTAAATGGGCGGGGTCACGTGACTACCCCACTCCTTGCCCAAGCACTTTTACCTAATTATGACGTCACTGTCCTCAAGTGCCCCATTCTAGTACTGCATTATTAACCCCTGCATTTATCGTACTTCGAGGTGCTGCGGTATTTGAGGGTTTAACACTCATGATTTCATCAATCAAGTCAAAGTAGTTATAATGTACTATGCTACTTTTCTTGGGACCTTTATTGTCTTTAATGGACCTACATAGTTTTAATAAATTAGTCGATTTCCTTTCCAGTTTCTCAGGATTGTGCTAAAAAAGTGTTTGCCTAAATATACAACACTTTATATACTAATATGTGATATTCTTACAAAATAATTATGTGATGCCGTTTGCTCCGCTATAATGTCTCATACATGTTTTCGTTTGTGAATGCGTCTTTATAATCATTGTATAGATATATCAATAATGTAGTTTCCGCATCAGACCAGAAGACTTCTGCGGTGACAGATTCTCCAATATTAGTGGAAGACTTGCTGGTTAATTTTGTCGCTGCGATTGTAGCGTCTCTTCTCCATTTTTATGTGTATCTAATAAATCTTAGACAAACCTTAGCTCTAGAAAGAATATGCATCAATTGTATAAATTCACCCCATTTTATTACATTATTAACCGTTATCGCGCGACAATACTCGTCTTCCGAAACAAGAAAACTGTATACTTCACCAACTCCCCCGTGTAATTCCGAAACTTGTAAGTAAGAACACATTCTGTTATTGATGTAATATTTTAAAAAGCAAGAAGTGAGAAATCAGTCAACTTTCTATAACAAATAGCATTCCTACTGTACCAACTGCAGCATGGCACAATGCCACCAACTTGATAACACATTTTTACTAGAAATTTAAAATGTCACTATTCCCACCATTCCCCTATATTATTATGTTTAATTAGATTTTAATCAGTGCATTATGCTTGTTTTGAATGAATTTTGAAGGTAATGGGATCATCCGAAAATTATTCAGATCGGTTTTATCGAATGCAACCGCAAAGTTGGAGGTACCTGTTCTAGACACATCTCTACATATGCAACAAAAATAAATCGACCTTAAATTAATTATGGAAACCCTAAGGGACTTACTCTAGCCCACGTGTTCCAAATTGGTAATGATTTATGTCACAAACTACCACACTATCAGACAATTGTATTATTAAGTTAATGCTGTTTGCGACTTAGTTCTAGCTTTGCAGGTTGTTGAGATATTTTGAAAAAATCGAAATAATGCAATTTCGAAAACATGCTTTAACTTGTTTATTTATTTAAGTTTGTCAAATTCGTAAAACCTTCTTCACGCACTCTTTTTTCTTGTAGCCTTCAGATGTATCACGCTGCTGAGAAACTTCATTTAAGATAAGGAAGGAGACCGAAAACGATTCTTTGATGCATTTTGCAACGTTGCATAATACTACAACTTATAAAACCAAAATGCATGGAGATCAAAACGGCATTTTATAAAATATATTAAATAATAAATAAATAAAGCCTTATAATCGGTTTTTATTTACGAATATTGATAACATGGCATTCAACAAGTTCTTAAAGATTAACAACTTAAGTTACTAACAAACATTTTGAAAAATACATGCTGCCATAGAAATAATCAAATTATACATGGTAACTCGGACATTAACTTATTTTTTAACACAACCAAATAAATTTAAAATCTTATCAAGTGATTCATATGTCAGAAAATATCTAGGTATAACGTTCGTTAAGTTTGACTGACACTACCGAAAATGCACATATGCACATACACTTAAGGTGCTCGACAAGTACTGTCGAATGCTTCAATATCTAACAGAAGTGCTGGTCAAATAGAATAGCTATAGGTAGGTACTTAAAAATATAGAAGCCAACTTAACGGTAGCGCAACAATAACACGAGAATTCAGTTTTATTAGTGACAATCCAAAGTGGTGGCGAATGCTTAAAAGTGGAACAAAAGTACTGCTAAATAAACCAACTACAGGTAGTCGGGTCACATTAATGACAACCTCTCTAGGTTAAAAAATTCAGTTTTAATAGAAGCAATCCAAAGTGTTGGCGAATGCTTGAAAATGTAACAAAGATGCTCCAGAAATTCTCACATCTGAATACAAATGTGGTCAAACGTCATAAGAAACAAATGTTAAAACAACGTAGTATAATCTACGCATAAAAGTATATCACAAAATGAAAAGGTTATTTAAACAACACAGTATAATCCGCAAAAGTTTTGAATACTAGTATAGTCTAAATGAATATGTTCTTAAGGGATAGAGTTGAAAGCGTTTTGATAGGTATTAGAACTATTTCTAAACCTACAAGAAGATCGTGGCAACCCAAAAGATGTGCTGTGCATGATCATGCCTTTTTGAGATATAGAAATATGCATCCAAATAACAAAAGAAAAGGGGATGATCTCTTTTTTCTACGTCAAAGGGAGAGGGGATTGGCCTCCTATTTTTTTTCTAGGCCAAAAAGAGAAGTGGTGCGCCACGCCCTTTTTCTAGATCAAAGGGAGGGGATAGCACCGCCGTTTCTTCTAGGTCCAAAGGGGGGATGTCACGTTATTTTTCTAGCCCAAGGAAGGGGGGATGGTCGCACCCTTTTTATAGGATAACAGGTGGTGATAGAGGTAATTGATCTTTGCAAACACGAGTTCTGTAGTAAAACTCTAAGGTGTCTTATCTAAAGCAGTGATCGCTTGGTTGCATATTCTCCTACAGGCAGGATCCAGTGTCTTGTCGACAAAAGTTTATGTTTATGTTTTAATTTTTCAAATTTGACAAAATTGTTTACTACATCTTTAACAATTTTTAACAAACATTACTACTGACGAAGATAACTGTAAGTGTTATCGAAACGTTTAGATTGTATAATTTAAAGTACACCATTAAAAAATCCCAAAAAAGATAAGTATTTTATTATTCATTAGTTTGTCAGTGCATCCTAGATTACACGTAACTACAGTAAAATTTGCATTGTTATTGTACCTAGAAATACATTTCAAAAATGAATAAATTTTTTCCATGTAAATGGATGTAATTACATATTTTAACGTAGTTTTTAGTTATGATGAACTTTTTTTAATAACATTTTTCGATATTGTCAATTTTAAAGGTACTTTACTATTGGGTAAAATTCGTATTTTTTGACCAACCTCGTATACGACTAAACAAATTTGATATCTGATGATTTTATTTTACATTTTGGAACATGCAGAACTTTTTATAAAAGATAACTTTTTTTCGTAAAATTAACAATAAAAAAGTTTCCCATATGGTTCCAACTTACTGAGACATATTGTATGTATGTATACAGTGTCCGAGATTCAGCATGCATGTATTGCTATATTCGTTAATATTGAAGATAGAATGTCGGTTAAATGGGGAAAGTTTTAGAGAATTTTATGGCTATCATCATGGTAAAGTCAGATTTGATGTAACTTTTTTTGTTTTTGATATAATTGAAGAAAACAAAAATTGTGCATTTTCTACTACCCCCTGTAGCTCTTTTATTTGAAGTCTGACAGCATTTGTACATTATTATGACACTTTTAAAAGACAATTAAAAAAAAAATACCAAAATTTATCTAGTCATTTGTTTTTGAAATACATACACTAACTATTGTTTTTCATATGGACGCCATCTTGGATTTTTACATTATCGAATAGTATTTTTTATCACCTTTTCAGCAATGTATCACATGATACGAGAATTTACTTCCAACTATCAAAAATTTAAAAAATATAAAATTGAAATAGTAGGCCTTGAGAAGGCATGGATTAATAAATGAAAAATTTATACAATTAGATTCCTAATTATTGTAATTTCTAATAGGTAACTAAAATAAAAACAAAACCGATAATAGTAACTATCATAAAACATGCTCGATATGTCCCCCTCTATACTTTCACACATTTTCTACAACGATTTAACACTAAATGTGTAACCCTAACTAACGTATTTCTATTTACAGAATTTAGTACATGTCTTACTCTATTTCCTAAAATGTCAAGATTTTCTGGAGTGTCGAAATAGTACACATCGTTTTTTGTATGACCTCATAAATAAAAATCTAGTGGGTTCAAGTCAGGGGACCTGGCAGGCCATAAAATGTCCCCATTATTGGAAATTAATTTATTATTAAATACTCTTTGCAAATATTGTTTAACGTCTGCTGAATTGTGTGCTGGACAGCCGTCTTGCATAAACCAAATATTTTCTAAATTTGGATTGATGTTTCTCAGAGCGGGTATGATTTGTTCTTGCAACATCTCTATTCCGCTCCGATGATGCACAAATGGATATTGCAGAACTACAGCAAACAATAACTTATTTCCAATAACTTGGTCAACCACTATTTATGAATATGTTCAATGATCTTCAAAATCCCTATGAAGCTTGTTTACGCCGTAATGTGCTCGCCTCGACTGTACAGCTTAAGCTCAATAATCATCAACTTATATGTCTTACACAGTAATCTACTACTATTTATTTTTTATATTAGTTGAGTGTAAAAATGGGTAAATTGATTAATTATTAAAGCTATTATCAATTACTAAGGACGATAACTGTAATTGTTATAGAAACGTTTAAATTTAAATAAATGATAAATAAGACAATATTTCTTTGAATACCCAATAGATAAGTGTTTTAATTATGTGTGATAATAGTTAAAATTTGTAAGTGCGCATAAACATTATTATTTACACTTTCGTCAGTCGCAATTGTTAGTTGAGGAAGAATGGCTGGGAGTTAGTATTTTTTGGGTTCACTATACAAGAACATTTATTCTTTTTTAATTTTTAAGCTCTCCAAGGAGAAACTGTTAATGTGGAACGTAATTCATTTTTTTCGGAAATGAAGTATATTTGGTGGGATTTAAATGACAATATGAAAACTATGCAATTGCTCGATTCACGGTCTCTTGAGTACATAAAGGAAGTTTTGAAAAATCGAAACCTTGTGATTGGAAGTGAGGGTTTCAAATTACCAAAAGACTTAAATATTTTAGACGTAGGATGTGGAGGTAACATCTCTGGGGTAAAGGTAGTTTATAGTTTTCTATTTTTAGGCGGGATTCTAACCGAGCCTTTGGCTATGACAGGAGCTATAATTTTAGGGATTGATGTAAATAAGAATATGATAGAAGCGGCTCAAGAGCACGCAAAGCTTAATCCATACTTAAAAAATGTACCATATAGGTGGGAGTGCATTGAAGAACATTCAAAGCATAACGTCGAAAAGTATGACATTGTCATTTTAAACTTTATTCTTCATCATGCCAAAAATCATGAAACGCTTTTGAAAGCTTGTCTTAAAACTCTTAAACCTGGAGGAATTTTTTTTGTGAGTAGTATTGGTAAAACGTACGAGGCTTGGATAAGAGCTATAATTATGGGAGAAATGGTTTTTGGATATATTCCACGTGGAAGTTTCAATTGGAATAACTTTATAAATTGCTCAGATGTTCAAAAAATTCTACAAGAGAGTATGTCTAAACTAGGCAAAACTAATAAATTAGATATCCTTTTTAGATCACTGCAATGTGTATGGTGTCAAAGGTATGGTCTATGACATATTTTCAACATCAGTAAAATGGATAGATAACATAAACACATTTTATATGTTACATGCTATCAAACAGTAGGTAAATTATATTAACAAGATAACGGAGTTGTTATTTAAATAAAATGCTTGTATCAGTTGTAACTCGATTATCTTTAATTAATTAGTGGTTACCCCATAATGTTAATTATTGTTTACTACTGTTTAAGTTAGCTGACCCTTGAGCAGGAGAGATTAAATTAATGTTTTGTAACATTACTTTGTAGAATTCCTTGATTATCTTAAATAAATTAAAAAATTTCTTCGAACTGATAGATACTTATTTATATTAGCTCGACCAGTTTCGATGTTCACATTCTCAAGATGTTTAAAAAAAAACATTTAGTACCAATAACTAAATCTTTAATAGATTCAGGGCCAATATATCTGTCTCTTAACCCATTAACGCCCAAAACAATACTAGCTTAAAACTTTTAAAATTTTTAATAAAAAATAGCTAAAATACGTTCATGAAGTACAGATTAAAGAAAAATAAAAAAAAATAGTTGAGAAAGAAATTAGAAAAGTGTACTCAGATGAGTACACTGGGCGCATGATGTACTACTTTGTATGAAAATTTTTAAACCATTGCCTTTCACCACACACGGTGATAACACACTTTTTGCATTGCCATCTTACTCGTGCGTGGTATACATAACAACGAAGTTGATTTGGGATATTTTGGGGATAATGACCACTAGAATCACGAACGATATCTGGAGGAACACAGGCACTATTTCTCTATTTTTCATTTTTCTTTGTCGAAAAATCTGAGATAATATCGAGTAATATTCCTTGTAAATAAAAGGATATCCATGTTGTCTTCAGAAACCAACTGATGAAGTTTCCATGCGTTGACTAATACAACATTTAGCATAGAAGTAATCAGTACCCAATACTATTTTTTCCATCGAATTGCAATTCGGTAATTATTTACACCTTGGTTGCTTCAAACAACTCCGCCCATTCCTTTGTTGTACGATCCAAATACATTTGGCTGTTCCAGATCGAGCTTTCCTTTTTTCTCTTTGGACCATCGGCTTACTTTTTATTTAGGTGCCACACTGTCATAGTTTGTAGCTATCGTTCATACACTGTTGTTACGCCAACGTATCGAAATAATTTCATTCTTGGCGCCAAATGAGCTCGCAAAAGATGCTTTCTGCAATTTTTCCATCTTCTTGACTGTTGGCAATGGACACTTTTCGTTCTATTTTGCCTTAAAGTACTTGCTGCCCTAAATACTTGGACTGTAAAATTACTTGGCAAGGATATACTAGTAAAATAGTTATCCGAAAGGACGATATGTTCGTTGGGTACAGCAACACACTGTAATAGAGACAATACAACTTTAGAGTCAAGTGGAATTTGAATATCATTATGTTGGTTTTACGACAGTAGGTATTTATAACGTATTTGAACTACAAGATTTACCTCTAACAAATTGCTATGCCGAATGGTGACCATAGTACTTGACCATTGCTTCGTCTATTGACAATGTTTTGTGGAAAATACCTCAATGTTGACACTTTACATTTAGCATATGCATAAGCGGCCTGACTTTGAACACTCTATCATCATTTATTTGTACGTTGTCATTAACATGCAAATATTTTTTTTATTTCTAGACATGCATTTGGAAACAGTGTCTACATGAAGGTCCTCATCAACTGACCAACACGTTCTCTAGGCAGTCTGTGATAGCCAGTCAAAAAGAGTATCTTAGAAAGGTTTTTTAGTTCTTCATTAGTTAGAGAAAATACATGATTATTTTTTTGGCGGGCATAAAGTATGGACTGATCTAAAATATGTTGAACAATTTCTTTGCCAGCCAATTTTTCAAATATATCTTTTGGGCTAAGGTTTTTTAGTTCCTCATTAACGCGTTCAACTCTTCCAGAAGCACCATTACTGGACATCTCCTGCGAACCACTATAATTGGCGTCGTCTTTTTCAGTTTGGTGTAAAGAAATGTGGATCCCTCTTTCCGTTGGTCCGCAGAATCTATAACGTCTTCATCGAGAGATTCTTCGTCTGTCAGTTGGTCAGGATCACAATGTCAATATTATTGCTGCTACAAGTGGCAGCAAAATCAGCTGCTGCTGTTAAACTACGCAATTTATTACGGCCGTAAAAAACAGTAGTCGATATTAATGGTCTCTCAGAGTCCATTATCAGAAATCTAAAAACAGAACAGCTGCTTATACTCTTGCCCAGTGTACTCAACTGAGTACAGCGATGTTTATAACAACATTGCAAGCTCGACAAACTAAAAGTGAAAATAATAGGTACGACTTACCTTTTTCTTATATTTAACAAAGAGTAATCACCAGTGGAAATTTATGTATTACACAAAATGACCTCAAAATGCAAGGATATCAGGAGACACGACGTAAAAGCGCGAATTTACAAAAGTAGGACATAACTGTGAACTCCATATAAAGTTATCTATAAGTTTTTACCGACATTGCGAGCAAAGGCGGTATTATGAAATTCTTCTTAATGATTCAAAACTGTTAGCAAGCTATTCTACTGAATGATAGATGGTCCCACCGACATAGTTTAAGGCGTACTCACGCGAGTACAGTGAGCGCTAATGGGTTAAAAATTTATAAAATCCTTGCAAACTATTGGGAAACACAGTTCGGTAGAATCATACTCTGTAGTCTACAAAACTGGTTTTAAGAAGCACAATAATATCGTCAATCATCCAATCCAACTATATGATACGTTATAGCAACTGACTATCATGGCTTAACATACATATCTAGATTTAAAAAGAATAAAAATAAAAATAAAGAGGTAAGTTAGTGACTGTAGAGCTTACACTATCTCTAACTCTCCACCATAAGCTGTAGAGGACTTGTATAAACAATAACAATAAAATACATTAAGAATGCCATAACAGTTTAGAATTTATGTAAGACCCCTACTGCTAATAAACATTTTATGTTTCGCATGTCCCAAACCTTTTGTCAACACATCCGCAATCATTTTACTTGTTATCTTATATTCCAACCTAACTTTCCTCTCACTAACCGCCTCGCGTATGAAATGAAATCTAATATCAATGTGCCTAGCGCGGTTATGAAACACAGGATTTACTGCTATTTTTATTGAACTTTAGTTGTCCTAAAGAGTTTAATATATTTTTATTAATTAAATTAATCTTTAATGCCTAGTTATTATCGCATAAAAACATTTATAAGAATAATTTGTTTAAGATTGAATTTTCTTTAAAAACAAACGCATGCACACACAGACGCATGCACGCGCGAATATATACACTGTCAGACAAACACACGCACGCTTGCAAGCATACACTCATATGCGCGCGACGCATACACACAACTATTATAAGCCCACCTGAGGGCCATGGCGCCTGAACTTCGTGTAATCGTTGAGGGGTGTCGGCTGTTTTCGGAGGTTACTCTCTCGGAGACCCAGCTCATTTTTACGGCTTCTTTTCGGAGGACTTTTTCATCCCCTTGATGGAATTTTCAACCACTTAATTGTTTAATCCTAATTAAGGCCTTTTTGGCTGTCTAAAGGTGCGGTTGGTCCAAATACATCTTGGTTCATTTTAATTCAACATCCTACTTCTTTTTTGCGGTCCAGGTGTCGTGACGCCTGAACTTCGTACAACCGCTAGGGTGTCGGCCGTTTTCGGAGACCATTTTTGCACGTGACACTAGGGTAAGGAGCATGGGTAGCAAGTTACGGCTTTTTTGGCTGTGTTAAGGCGTGGCTAAGAGTAGATAAGGACCTTTTGGCATCATTGAGGGGGCTAAGACTAGACCACATCCATTCTTTTACCTGATTCTTTGTACGTGTGGTCGGGCCTCTGGCTTCTGATTGGTCCTTAACCCCACCGCTCGCCGATGTGCTCTGATTGAAGGACTAAGTCTTTGCATTCTTGTAAGACATGTATAGGCCTTCGAAACTTGCTTTCAGGTCTTAGCACCCTTGCCCCACAATTTGAATTTGTTTGTGACACCATCTACTTGTGTATATAGAGGGCCTTAATCCTAACTTATAAGACAGGTGTAGGGCTTCGCAACTTACTTTCGGGGCTTCGCCCTTGACCTGACCCATTGGCGTGAAATTTGAATATGTATTCTAATAAGGGGCCGTAATGATAACTTGTAAGACTGGTGTAGGGCTTCACCCCCTTGTCGTGGCCCCTCGTTGGGAAATTTAAATTTGTATTCTAATAAGGGGTCCTAATGCTAACTTGCAAGACAGGTATAAGGGATTCACAACTTGCTCTTTGGGGTTCGCCACCTTATCGTGGCCCACTTGCCTGAAAATTTTAATTTGTATTTAAGTCTCTGCAATCTGCTTGGTTATGGAGGTAAATTTGTGTTCTAATAAAGGGCCCTAATGCTAACTTGTAAAACAAGTATAGGTCTTTCTGAACTTGCTTTAGGGTTTTAGCCGCCTTGCCCTAAAATTTGGATTTGTTTGTGGCGCCATCTACTTGTGTTACAGACTAATGAACGTTTTCTTAGAAGTGGCTGCACCTAGCGGCATATTTTAAAACTACATACAAGTAGATATACTCGGCCAATCCTGGACCACTTTAACGTACACGTTCCCTGCGTCAAAGTCAACAGTTATTAATAGAATTTTCAAGGTCAAGGTCATTGAGAGCTACGTACACGTTCCATGCATCAAAATTTGGTTAAGCTAAGGCCATATGTTAATTCATAGAAATCAATTTTCAAGGTCATGGAGATACTAAATAATATTTTGTCGGGAAATTTTCAAGCCCGCGCTCCATTGTTCAAGCACTGCTTAAAATTTGGCTAAGTCAAGGTCACGTGTTAATTCCTAGAAGTTACTACAATTCTTAGAAATTAATTTTTAAAGTCACCTGCAGGAGTATCCTATTACAGAGGTAAAGTTCATTGAATATGTGGGGGAGTCTGGCTCACGTGGCAGAAAGTTTTCAAGGTCACGTTGTTCAAGCAATTCTTAGAATCAAAGTTCTGGTTGAATTGAGTCAATGTCATGCAGGGGTATCCCGACATCCGATCTTATTCGATCTTAACCGACCCTATCCGATCTTATTCCATCATAAGCGTAAATGTGTTTGTGTGTGTGCGTGTACGCGCGCGTGTATGTGTGAGTGAGAGAGAGAGAGAATGTGTGTGAGTAAGAGAGAGAATGTGTCAAGACCAGATCATTCAAGGTCAAGGTGGATGGCACGTGTCAGATCTAAAATAGAGCTGAAAAGGTGTATATGAGACTATCCGTATCCATGTAATTCGATCTTATTCAATCAAAATTTTCAAGGTTACCAAGCAATTCTTAGAATTTGGCCGAGTCCAGGTCATATATGTTAATTAAGTTATTACAATAATTTTCAAGGTCAAAGATTGTTAAGGCCGATCCTATCCCACCGTGCACGTACTCGATCCACGTTTCAAGGTCGAGGTCAAAATTTTGTGATAGGTACTCAAGGTATATAAACCACAGCGAGCTGTGTGTTGAGATCAATCAGTTAGTAAACATGGAATTAGCAGCATTAAACCAAAGTACCTTTTGCAAAGTCTAAAAATGTGTGTCACCTGGAGATATCGAAAAAGTATAAATTTATGAATGTGGTGTAATACGAAGTACGGTGAACTATATTGTTGGAAACGGATGCGCTTAAATGTGTATTACCTCTGAGCTTTTATGAGTATTTCAAAGAAGAAAATCGAATTGAAGAATTTTAAACGCTGGTAAACACGAACGATGTGTCCATGTGTAGTTTGGGTGCAGTCGGG
The DNA here is from genome assembly GCA_036346205.1 of Vesta saturnalis. Classification (NCBI taxonomy): domain Eukaryota; kingdom Metazoa; phylum Arthropoda; class Insecta; order Coleoptera; family Lampyridae; genus Vesta; species Vesta saturnalis. The sequence continues at coordinate 73,779 of JARFJB010002476.1, read as the reverse complement.
AAAACAACAAACAACATTTTCTCTGTAATAGTAGTGCCCCAACTATATGTAAATTACGCATGCTTTATCTAGAATCATTTCATAAACGGTGTTTAGTCGCAGTGTAATTGCGAGAAAGTAAAGTCGTTATAACGCAGAAAGCAATAAAATCATTTCTGGAACGATCTAAACTCAGAATTTTACCGTTATAAATGGATATACCACATCGCTGCAGTAACAATATGAATAATAATTTAACATTTTGTTGTTGGTGCTATCAAAATAGTGACGTTAGTGGTAGTAGTAGTACTAGTAAATATAAAAATGAAAAGAAACAAGATGAAGGTTATTCTTCCCCTAACCTGACTAGTCATCATCATTATTTCATCATAAGGATGAAGTGTATAAAGAAGCAGCTCATGAATACTTAATCGATTGTGCTTGTTATAAACTATCGAATGACACTCAACATGTAAAACATTGTAATTTGATACAGTACACACCACAACCTTACACCAGTAGTGTGTATAGAGTGTGGCAATTGTGATGAAAGTAATAATGTGGTATTAGACACGAAGGAATGGAATGAACGTCTAAGATGGCATTCATATGTAGAATTACAAAATTGATTGGTCTAGTGTAAACGAAGAAGAAGATATAATCTATGATCAGCATTATGAATTTCTATCTAGCAATCTTTGTTTTTATTACAATTGGGAATTGATTAGAAGATATGACAGAGTGTTGAAAACTGTTATGATTAAAAACTACAACTGCTGCTCTTGCACATTAAATGCTGATATGGTAGAAGAACTATTCAATTTAAAGGATATAATAAGGTATAGATTATAATTTCTTGAATCTTACAATCTGTCTTGTTTTTATGAAAAGTTCAAACAAGTTGTTGGCTACCGTGGTTTTCGTGCGCAGGAATTCTATGGTAATGGTGATGATGATGACGATATTTATAAAGACACTGAAGATGTGATAAATGCGAAGAATAATATTAATTCCTATAACACTGTATGCTTAATGTATACATTCCATTATTGTCCTGCTTATCTTACAGATGGGAAGGTTCGGTTCTGACCCACAGTGTACGAATTTCACTCTTGGAAATAGTAAAATAAGCATTCCTATCATATCTGATCTTATCCGATCCTATCCAATATTATCCGATCTTCTCCGATCTTATCCCGATCTCATCCGATTTTATCGGGTCTTACGCGATATTATCCGATCTTATTCCAATCTTATCTGATCTTATCCGAATTAGCTTGTGTATCACATTACAATTCTTAGAAATCTTTTCATGGCTAGTGGTTTCAAGGATGCCGGTTTATAATAATAAAAGGCTTGCTTGGAAGTGATTCAGTTTAGCAGAAATGATGAAAGTAGTACGAAGAGAAATTAAAGCAAAAGTATTAAGTGTGGAGGAGAGAAAAAAAAAAGCGAAAAGAGAAAATAAAAAAATTAAAAGTAGATGTAGAGTTGTATGAAGAGAATATAAAAATGAATCAGCTTCGAGTTAGCAATGCAAAATTATAAAGCATGCGTATTTAGTACAGATATGTTACTTGTGTGTGAGCTACAAATGAAGTTGCAATATAAATGATAAATTGGAAAATTGAGGCTGGACCAATTAAAGTAGATTTCGAGCTGCTCACATGAGAATAATGAAGCAGTGTTACGTGCGAAATTTAGTGATAACGTAAATGTAGAAGAAAAATGTTCTAAAAGTTAAATGTAGAAATACTTTCAAAAATAAGAACATGTTTTATGTGTGTATATTTCCCCAAAAACAGAGTCTGTTTCCCAAAAACGGAGCCTGTTTCCCAAAAACAGGTATGTTTCTTAAATACTGGTATCCGTTTCCCAAAAACAGGTATCTGTTTCGCAACATAGGTATGCGTTTCCCAGCATTCGAACTCATCCGATCTTATCCAATCTTATACAATCTTATACAATCTTACCCGATCTTATTCGACCTTATCCGATCTTATCCGATCATATGAGATCCTACCCGATTCTACCCGATCTTATCCGATCCTATTGGATCCTACCCGATCTTACTAAATCTTAGCTCTATTTACACAAAAAATTATATGCATATTTCCAAAGATATAGTAGAATTAAGTATATCTTATTTTTATGCTTAAATTCATTAAAATTCCTAAAATTTTATAAGAAATAAATGGAAATTGAAAAAATAGTTGAAGCTTCTATAATTACTATTGAATTATTTAAAATTAAATTGACTGTATTTCCCCATTTTATTTTATTAGCGTATTTTTTACCAATGAGATTGTTATTACATTTATTTTAATGCCTATCTACAGGTTGTTTAACATACGAAATTTATTTATACACTGATTACATGTTAACACGTTTCGCCGAAGAGTGCAATTGTATGCGTGCCCCAACATAATGTAACTTATAAGATGATCTTAAAGCTGTTACTTGGTAGATTACAAGCTTTTATAATAATAATTAAAAAAAAAATATTATTAGAGTTGATATGCCGTTTTATTTCAAGTAATTATTTCAATATATACAGTGTGTCCGAGATTCTGCATGCATGTATTGCTATATTCGTTAATATTGAAGATAGAATGTCCGTTAAATGGGGAAAGTTTCAGAGAATTTTATGGCTATCATAATGGTAAAGTCAGATTTGAAGTAACTTTTTTTGTTTTCGAAATAATTGAAGAAAACAGAAATTGTGCATTTTCTACTACCCCCTGTAGCTCTTTTATTTGAAGTCTGACAACATTTTGATTTGTACATTATTATGACACTTTTAAAAGACAATTTTAAAAATAGTACCAAAATTTATCTACAGTCATTTGTTTTTGAAATACATACACTAACTATTGTTTTTCATATGGACGCCATCTTGGATTTTTACATTATCGAATAGTATTTTTTATCACCTTTTCAGCGATGTATCACATGATATGAGAATTTACTTCCAACTATCAAAAATTTAAAAAATATAAAATTGAAATAGTAGGCCTTGAGAAGGCATGGATTAATAAATGAAAAATTTATACAATTAGATTCCTAATTATTGTAATCTCTAATAACTAAAATAAAAACAAAACCGATAATAGTAACTTATCATAAAACATGCTCGATATGTCCCCCTCTACACTCCACACATTTTCTGCATTTTCATATCATGTAATACATTGTAGAAGAAGTGTTAAAATCCACTATTCGATAATGTAAGCGTCCAAAAACAAAAGTTAGAAATGTATTAAATTTTGTAAGTAAAAACAGATAAATTAGCAAGGGTTTAAATTTTTGATACATCGCTGAAAAGGTGATAAAAAATACTATTCGATAATGTAAAAATCCAAGATGCGTCCATATGATAAACAATAGTTAGTGTATGTATTTCAAAAACAAATGAATTTTGGTACTTTTTTTAAAAGTGTCATAATAATGTACAAATCAAAATGTTGTCAGACTTCAAATAAAAGAGCTACAGGGGGTAGTAGAAAATGCACAATTTTTATTTTCTTCAATTATTTCAAAAACAAAAAAAGTTACTTCAAATCTGACTTTACCATGATGATAGCCATAAAATTCTCTAAAACTTTCCCCGTTTAACCGACATTCTATCTTCAATATTAACGAATATAGCAATACATGCATGCAGAATCTCGGACACACTGTATATATATATATATATATATATATATATATATATATATATATATATAAATTGTCACAAATCGAATTTCTCCCGAGAAAGAGATGCAAAAGTTACAGATGCTTGCGAAATTAGATCGTTATCTGGAATTTTGTATCTTGCTGTAGTGTATAAACCAGGAAGACAAGATGTAGAACTATGAAATTCAAACGGCACCGGTATTGAAGCAAATTATTCGACGACGTCTTATCACCGGTTTCAGTTTCTTTTGCTTTGTCTAAGATTCGACAATATCAATGATAGGATTATTCGCCGTGAAACTGATAAATTGGCTGCAATACGGCTAGTGTTTGAAATTTTTGTCACTAACTGCAAAAAATCATATATTCCCGGACCATTTTTGACAATCGAGGAGCAACTGGTAGCTTTTCGTCGAAGATGCCCATTCAGGCAGTATATTCCTGCAAAACCTGCCAAGTATGGTATTAAGGTTTTTGCACAGGGCCCTACGAAATAAATAATAGTGCCGCCGAAGTTGTAAAAAGACTATGTACTGTAGTGAAGGGAACAAATCGGAATATTACTATGGACAAGTGGTTTTCCAGTATTCCTTTGGCCCTTGAATTATTGGACACCTATAAATTGACAATGATAGGTACCCTAAAAAAAATAAACGCGAGATACCTCCTGAAATGGTAAATACTAAGTTAAGACCTATTCATAGTAGCCAATTTGCATTTCAAGATAAATGCACATTAGTATCATTTGTGCCGAAAAAGAATAAAAACGTTTATGTAAAATTAAATTTTCTTTAAAATATATGTCTACACATTTCCTATAAAATTAATCGTTTTTTTCCACTAAATTATGTGTCGTATCAAAAAATTGCATAGAACATAATTAATTTATTTGTTTAAGGTGTACATGAAAATATTTTTATATCTTTGAAATAACGTGGCCGTTTTAGTTGTTTAGTTGTTCGTAAAAATCAAAACCTTCCCCTAATAGATCCCCCTCTCCACCGCTGGATCTCACAAAATCTAATCAACTAAAAGCCAAATGACAGCAGGATTAAATACAAAATTTTAATTACAAAACGTAGCTGTTTTTGTTCTGGAGTTATCGTGGATACTAACATATATCCACACAGGTACAGGCACACACGCACACACGCACACACAGTACTTACACGCACAACGTACACGGCGCACGCTACGTGTCAGTCGTAAAATGCACGCGAGCACGCACACGCGAATCACGCGTCGCACGCTGGACACGACACACGAGCACACGATGCACACGAGCACACACGAGCACACGAGCACACGAGACACGAGACACGAACAACGTAACTACACGAACACAGCGTAGCACTATCGAACACACGAATCACACGTACACGAACACACACGACACACCGAACACACAACAACACACACACACACGACACACGCACCACACGCACACACACGCGACACACACGCACACACACGACACACGCACAACACGACGCACACACACGCACACACAGCACAACACACGCACATCACACACACACACGACACACACGCACACATGCACAACACACGCACACCACACGCACACCACACGCACACCACACGCACACCACACGCACACCACACGCACACCACACGCACACACACGCACACCACACGCACACACACACGCACACACACACACACACACACGCACACCACACGCACACCACACGACACCACACGCACACCACACGCACACCACACGCACACCACACGCACACACACGCACACCACACGCACACCACACGCACACCACACGCACACACACGCACACCACACGCACACCACACGCACACCACACGCACACCACACGCACACCACACGCACACCACACGCACACCACACGCACACCACACGCACACCACACGCACACCACACGCACACCACACGCACACACACACGCACACACGCGCACACACACGCGCACACACACGCACACACACACGCACACGCACACGCACACCACACGCACACACACACGCACACCACACGCACACCACACACGCACACACACGCACACACGCGCACCACACGCGCACCACACCGCACCACACGCGCACCACACGCGCACCACACGCGCACCACACGCGCACCACACGGGCACCACACGCACACCACACGCGCACCACACGCGCACCACACGCGCACCACACGCGCACCACACGCGCACCACACGCGCACCACACGCGCACCACACGCGCACCACACGCGCACCACACGCGCACCACACGCGCACCACACGCGCACCACACGCGCACCACACGCACGCACGCACGCACGCACGCACGCGTAAACTATAGTTCGTGCGATAAAATGAACCTCGCATCCTCGATCTCTTTTTTTTTTGAGAAAAACTAAATGCTGCATTTCAAATTTGGCTAACGTCTTTTGTTTGATTTGCAGCAACCCACCATAAATAACGGTTAAACAATCAGACGGCACCTGGTTTGTCAGGTTTTGTTTAATTTTATTGATCTTTTCGATAATCTTCTTTATTTGTCTAAAGATGCGTAACTTATAAAGGAGCTATAAAAATAATTTTAATAAAGAAAAGGTTGTGTTAGTGTACTACAAAGCATGTAAGAAAATTATATTAGGTATTATTGATTATTATTGGGTAAAACTATTAAAATGCAGCAAATTAGTTTAACTTGACAATATTTAAAATATTTAAATAAATTGATTCCTGTTTATATTTTAAGATGCTTTGACGTCATTAATGGCAGCCTGCTAGAGCCGAATAAGGCATATGGGTGGCCACGCTATTTATATAGTAGGACCGGCGAGAGGTGTCCTATGACTCATCTTTTAGTAAAGCATGGTTTAAGATTTTAAAAACGTATGTCGTTATTGGTTCAAATAGTTAGTAATTTTGAATACTAACAAAACATCGTCAATGGTTCTAGGTTATTTTCAAATTTAAGCCGCGCTGTCAAATTTAAATAAAATTATTGTTCGAATATCTCGGGATTTAGCATCCTAAAGGTCTTAAAAATCCCCATCCACTCTTATAAATAAAGTCGAGTTTCGTTTAAGGTCTGTTCGCACTTATTCTGGCATGTAAAGTCCACCGAGTGTGGGTAGTCATATGATAAAAATATATTGTACAACTGTAAACGATTATCAGAACCGAGACCGGGTCAACAAAATTTCGTTTTGGGTCTGTCTTACAAATTAATTATATCAATAATTTTCAATAAGAAACTAATTAGCTAGCAGTAGGCAGTGCCCGAATGAACTGCGAAAAGTTTGATTAATTGTGGAGGATCGTTTTTAGCCGACAGATCTCACTGCGTCAAAAGAGTCAAGACTGTAATTATATATATATATATATATATATATATATATATATATATATATATATATATATATATATATATATATATATATATATATATATATATATATATATATATATATAGTGACATTATTTTTGTTGTTGTTCTGGTTGTCTTTCTTGGTGTCTTTCTCATATTTATTTTTATCGTTTTTTTGTTACAATACTTACCGCTACCCTTGTCGTCATCTTTGCGGCTCTACATTTCTTGTCCTTGTACCTTGTGTTCACCAAAAATATCATTTCTTGTAAGTATTAATGGCTCAAATTTTAAGTTTTCTTGACCATCGTTTGTCAGCTACTAAAGCTGTTGTTCGTAAAATAAGATTTTTGTACAAATCTAAGCAGTACTTTACCTCCCGACAATAATTTCTGTTAGTCCCTAAATCGACCTCATGTAGAAAATAATTTTTACCTCTGGATTGGTGCTCCTCGATACGCTCTCGATATCGTTGAGAAAAGCGATTAGGCTTATAGAAAATTACCCATCCTTAACTTTTGACATGCAGTCCCTTGAACACAGAAGAATCGTTTTAATTCTTTATTTGTACTATCGGTATTAAAATGGCTATTGTGGTGCTAAATCACATTATTTGATACCATTTCGGGATACCTTTCCTAGGAATACTCGGTTTATTAATTCACATCATCAATACAGTACAAATATTCAGTTATATTAAACGAGTGCAATCCACATTGTTCTCGTTTTCATCTAACTGATGGTGTGAATAATTTAAGGTAGCCGTTCATAGGCATTTCTTGGTAATTCAATATCCCCCTATCCATCCTAATAAGTGTTCCTAAGCGCTTTAGCACGTAAGCCTGTTCAGAACAATCATTAAAAAAAAAGGTTTGGAAAACATGAGTTTAAGTTGTTTCCAGGTTTATCAGATTTTGTTTTATGTTATCCATCTTTCACATGAACCTTGATTTATTTTTCCGCCGAACATCCATTTATGATTTATTTTAACGCACTCAAAATAGTTGATTAATCACACCTATTAATCAATGATTTTCTATTAATCAACGATTTTATTATATGCAACCCAACGTACATTATCTTTATATATCTTTATCTTTAAGTACGGTCGACGGAAAAGTTTTATAACGAACTCGTGAATTAAAATGGTGATTAACAATCTCGAACTTCAGCGCGCTCGCGAACGATTATTAATCGCCCTTATTAATACACTTGCTCGTTGAATAACTAAAAACACGTATTGAAACAGTCACTTAACTGCCATAAAAATAGTTTTAATAAAGAAATGTTGTGCATACTACAGAACAATAGATTAGAATATATTATTTACACGTACTTTGATGATTATTAATGTACTAAATTTTTCACGTATCAAACTAAAGAATATATAAAAAGCATTCTGAGGCATTTTTGTCACTCCAGTTGCCTTTCAATTAGAGGTTTTTGCTGACAAGTATCCTTTACTTCGTATGCATGAATGTATTTGAAGGAATTGTCAATAGAAGGATTGGTTAGGTTTCACAGGTTAAGATGGCGAATTTTGAGAAAGCCGCATCCAGCCTTGAATCGATTAAAATGTGGGTGATCGGTACCCTGTCGTAGAGCGTGTGTTTGTGATGTAAATCACCTTTATGTCATGTAAAGCCAAAGAACGTGTTGTGCCTTTGTAGTTCGAAGAATTGCTGCCCCGCTTCTCTTATCCGTATTTTCTATGAAGAGTTCGTAAGTCACATTTTTTAATTTTCTTTTGTGTTTTTTCTCGATGCACTGGTATCATTTAAGGAAAAAATAATTGTGAACGATTTTGATAAACGTTTTAAATAAACACACGGTTGTTTTAATAAGCTTGTGATTGTTAACAGGTGTCAGTTTGGCGAAAAGTTCTGTTTAATTGAACCAATTACTGTTTCAAGAAACTGTGTAGAGCTCTGGCGGCGGTAAAAGTTATTACGCTGTCACCATCTGCGTTATAATTTTTGAGTATTCAAAAGCTGCAAAGGAGCCTGAATTTTTGGCCGTGTAGGACTGAAAAAAGTGTATTCATGTATTCTTCCCTATTTTATATTAGTGCATTATCTTGTGTTGGTGTACTTTTACCTTAATTGAGACAGGGTGGCGTCCTAATATGTAATCCGATTTGATTTAGTTGGCCTTTGCGAATATTTGCTTATGCAGTGTTTTAAAGCCGCTAGAACCCTTTGCATTTTGTGTTATTTTTTTATCGTCCATTTTGTCATCTTTATTGTCGCCTTTTTTGTAATTTTCCTTATAATTGTACTTGTCGTCTGGCTTATCGTCGTATCTGCCTTTCTTTGTAACATACTTCTTAGCGCCCAACTATATTCGTCCATACTGTTGCTTTTTGGTACTGTTCTTCTTACGATTCTCTGCTTGCCTTTCTCATCGTTATTATTGTAGTTCTTTTTTCATTTTTTGCAGTACCTTTTGTGACATTTTCTCTCGTTCTCTTTATCATTTGTTCTCATTCTTGTCGGCCTTCTTGCCAAAGTTTCCTTTTGTTGTACTGTTTGCCGTTCTTCTTACTCTCTACCTTTCGTCCTACTTGCCCTGACCTTTGTCCTCCTTCTTCTCATCCATCTTAGCGCCCTTCTCGTTTTCCATTATTTTTGTCGATATATTATTGAATTTACCTTCCCGGAGACGATATTACGTTCTTCTGACCAGATAACTAGTGGAAACTGGTCGTTGTAACAGCTCAAATCAGACAATTTTATTAAGCGGGTAGAGAGAGTAACAAGTGTTGCTCTCTTTTCTTTTGGTGAGGCTTTCATTATCGTTTGAGCAATAAATTGCGACTTATGAGTGATGTTCCCTTTGTCCAAATGTCAGTGTCTACGTTTCACGTAAACAAAGGATTTGGAAATGACTGTCTAGCTATCTCTTTACATACTTCTTTGTTCATAAGCTTCACGGAATATAAAGCAGTAGTATCATGTTTGGCAATATTAGAAGTGATAACTTCATAAATATGTTTACTGCATCATCACCCACCACATAACAGTTAGGTCTGGTTGCACAAAAGTTAATTAGGCGAAGATTGTATTTCCGAAATAATAAATACGATTAGCCAATTTTGACAGATTGCCGCAGTTGACATAAATCTCAGGGTTAACATAATCCTAGTTTAACCCAACTTTGTGAAATCGGCTACTTATCTCATGTTTAATTATGGATTGGCACGAACCTACCTGAATGCAGTCAAAGAAGTTCAAGCATCTGCCCCTTTGGTTGAAGAATAAGACACATTATGTAACAAGTTAACCTTCCTTTAACACGTTGGGCATATCGTCAAGATTAAGTTACTTGTTTACGGCAGGTTTAAAATAATTTATTAGAGTTAGAATCATTAAAAAAAAAATTTAGATAATTTGTAACTTTTTGCTAATATAAATAGGCGTGAAATATTTTAAGTTTTCAGTTATAAATCTTGATCTAGAACTACTTCATCAACGTATTTAAAATATAAGTAGGTAAATAATTTTGGTGTGTTGTTTTTATAAAGTGCGTCAGTAAAACATTATATTCAAATAAATGTTTGACGTAGTTCTACTTGTCTTTATTATATGTAAACTTGTGTAATAATTAACTGTTTAATTACAAATAAGTTTTAGGAATTATAGTAATAATATTAATTACAACTTTTCTAATTACTAATTTATACACTATAAATACAATTAATGATCTGCTTTACCTTGATCTGTTCGAATACACATACTCAATTATTATTATTCTTATTAGAGCCATAGAATGTCTGCTTTAAAGTTTGGTTTTAAGTTAGATACATTTATTAAAGATAATTGTGTAGCAAAAGAAGATATTTTAGAAATAAAGAAGTGGCAAAATTCTACATCCCGTCCAAAACTGGTAGAAGAACAAATTGCCTTATTTCTCATTACGTGTGATAATGACAAACAATTAACACAGAAAACAATCGAATGTTACTTCGAAGTTAAATTAGGTACACCGGAGATATTCTGGAACAGAGATGTGAACAATGAGAATTTAATAAACATTGCTAAGGTCGTGTAAGTATATATACCTCGATTTCATTGGGATTAGTGCGAAAATATATCGTATATGACATTTCGGATTGGTCTTTTAAGGAACAATTACAAAAGACAAAGACGTGCTATACTATTTTGCTTTCATTCCGTCTACTATACATTTCTCATTTGCACTATACTGTTTTTCCTGTCTATTTGCTTTACTGAAAGGTAAGAGGTACACTATTACTAGAATAAGGGCAGTGGAGTGAATGTGGCGTACCACAAGGCTCTACCTCGAGCCCATTCCTACGCTACCATATGCCAAACTTCATCAAAAAATTCCTTCGGCTACTCTGTTTAAAGCCAAAATTCGGATTACGTATTCCGTGTTTAACATTATTGACTATCATTAACTTGTGCGCTTGAGTTTGTCCTTTTCCTAAACGCAATATACACGAAATATAAATTTTTTTGCGCTAGTAAATATATAAAGAAGTTTTGAACTCATGTCTCTAGAAAGAACCAACCATGGGCCTATAATTTATATGCAACTTATTTTTAGAAAAAAAATGTTTGCAAATCATTTAGAAAATTAAATATTTACTTAGAAACTCACTTTGTTCGATAAAAAAATGGCTAAACCTAATCATTTACTTTTTTACGTAATCTGTAGCATGTTCACATTCAACAAGGTTAAACCTTTCACTACATATTAATCGCACATTTGACTTTATCATCGTGGAGACAATGCAATTTATTCTTAAAAAATTTGATTTGGTCAGCACTTAACTGCCTTATGAATATGTTAATTAGTCGCGATTCGGATATTTGGTACATTTGATGTATAAAATATGTCAATTAAACATACACACGTACGAAAATGTTTGTTTTGTATAAAACTAAAAAACGCAACAAGTTAATATGTTGGTAAATTATAGTTTTTTTATTGTCAATCCAAATTTCTTATTTCTTTTGCAAACTGTAGGTAAAAGGACTAGTTTCAACTTACATATCCAGTCTTTTGTTAAATGCTTGCATTTTAGTCATTATACAGGGTTAATTAAAAGATTGGTTCATTTTTAAGAGCGAAATTTACTGTAAAAAATGTTATTTTTTGACGAGGTGACTTTGCTCGTTGTTTTCCTAATGTCAGTGTTGACAGTTAATCGCTCTATCATCAAAAGAGTGGTCGAACGTTTTAGACAAACTGCCAGAAATAAGCGTAGGGCAGGTAATGGCATGAAATGATGACAGATTTCTTCAAGTTGCAACTTTACGAAATCGTCATTTATTCAAGACAGTCAAGAAATCAACTCTAAGAGGTCCCAAATACAAATATTTGTATTTGTATTTGTATTTGTGGACAGTTCGTCGGAGATTGAAAGAGTTTGGTTTGTACGGTTGCAGACCAGCAAGTGGGCCCAAATTACTTCCGAATCGCCGAGTAGCTAGACTACAATTGAACATTTACACTGGATCTTAGGGCAATGGAAAATGTTTTTTTACTGATGAATCCAGATTTTGTTTACATTCAAAGAGTTGGAGGAGGAATGGAGAAAAACTTGCAGAGTGCACGTGCAGTCCTCATCTGAGCTATGGAGGAGGTTCAGTAAGGGTGTGGACAGGAATAACCAGGAAGGCCTAGACTGACGATTACGTTGTACCTTTTAGTGAATTTATCGGCGATGGCTTTATGCTGATCCAGGATAATGCGCGGCCTCATACCGCAATGTGTGTTACACAATACCTCGTGGATGTAGGTATTAATAAAATGAACTGGCCAGCATGTTCGCCTTATCTTAACCCCACAGAGCATGTCTTGGACATGCTTGGTAAGCAAGTCAGAGACCGCGAAGTAGCTGCAGCTACGGTAAATGACCTTCGTTTAGCCCTTCTCGAGGAATGGCAAAATATTCCTCAATCTGCTATTCCTAACCTTATCGACAGTATGAACCGGCGCCTGCAGGCAGTTATACAAGCAAGAAGAGGTAATACAAAATATTGAGATAAATAGATTAGTTTTGTTAACTGCAATAAATAAATTTTCCAATTTTTTTTATGTAAGTTGTAAGTGTTTATTAAAACTTAACAATATATTGTTGCCTTTTTATTACACTTAAAGACATAAATCAAAAAACAGAATGTAGGAAAGGGATGGTTCTTAACAGAGATGAGTATTTTGAAAGAGTTTGGTTACGAAATTATTCCACAGGGTCTTTTGAAATTAAGGCTGCATGACAACCTTTTAATTAATCCTGTATAATAACTAAAATGCAAGCATTTAACAAAAGAATGAATATGCAAATTGAAATTGGTCCTTTTATCTCCAGTTTGCAAAAAAACATGAAATTTGGATTAAAAACAAAAAAACTATAAGACTTGGAATTTACCAACATATTAACTTGTTGCGTTTTTTTGGCCTGAGTATATTATATATATATATATATATATATATATATATATATATATATATATATATATATATATATATATATATATATATATATATATATATATATGTGTGTAAGGGTAACTAATAATGCGAGGTACTGTATCTGGGAAACTATACATCGTAGGGCTTGCGGAAAAGTTATTATAAACGGCCAATACAAAAATCTGGAAATTACTTTCATGTTTCTGAAATGGCCGCTAGGGGGTAACTGCAATCTTGAATCTAAGAAAGTGATGTTTCTGTGAATTCTGCTATATTAACCTAATCAAAAAATAACTGATCTTTGAAGTCGAGGATAATTGGCACTTTTTGACGTATCTATAAAAATAAAGTGGTGGGGTATTCAAATGTTTCCTTAAATCACTCCCCGTATCTTCGAAACGGCTAATCCGATTTTACCAAACTTGGGCGTGTTGAAAAGGGCTTTTCTTGGGCTACGAATGTTAAAATAATGAAAGTTTTGTTAGTTTTACATGTCGTCGCTAGAGGGCTTTGTTCGACATTCCGACAGAAACGGTTAATTTGCAGACCAATAATGCATATAATGCATATTGTGCATTCTCCCGTCACTACTGAAGGTGGCTTCATCGGTCCAAAGAATTTGAAATAAAAATTCTCTATTTTCGCGTATCGTGCCTAACATCCAATGGCAATAGTCTAACCTTCGATCAAAATCTTCCTCTTTCAAGGCCTGATGCAAAACGACATTATATGGGTGCATTCTTAAAGTAATTAAAAAAAGTTTAAACGTATACCTATATATTTTGATGATCATTAGAACTTACCTATGGTCCTTCAAAATATTTTGAACCGTTGTCCGTGAATCGTGATATGCCCAACTCAGTGGATAATGCTCTTGTGCTAACATGAGGATTTCCTTCAATATAGCCAAGTACACATGTTACGATCCATTTCTTTCTCAATGTTTGCCACCCTTATTTGTGTTCAATTTCTGACATTCATCCTAACATTATAATATATTCTTAATATCTGTCCTTTGTTAGTACGCTACCTTTATAACCCTTCGAATTATAAATCCTTTCCCTAAATATCCCTTTAATCAATAAAATATCTAATGATTTTCAATCAAAATTATAGGTTATATTTATGTCTGAATTTTGAATAGTTTAAATGCGTTCACCTTGAATTGCGATTCACGAATTATCATTGGCCAGTTTTAAATTTTGCTCAAATTTCGCCATAGGCGTACCCATTTTACTTTCTCGGTGAATACGTAATCCCATCTAGTATTTTTGGTGTTTGCCTTTTAATTAATCTCATTTATTTTGTGGTGTTTCCTGTTTTATATATATATATATATATATATATATATATATATATATATATATATATATATATATATATATATATATATTTATACCTATATTTTCTTGTTTTACCTAACTTAAATAAATTCACGCCACTGTTGTGTAAATTCTGTCGGTATTTCCCTATTCTCAAAATCTTGGATAATTTTCCCGCTCATCGGAACCCTTCTTCTTCTTACTTATAATTCTATCCTTGTCGTTCGGCCAACAACCAGTCAAATTCGTTTGAAAAATCAACACATGATCATTTTTTTATTTACGGAATTCACGTAATTTTTCTATAATACAGTAAGATATATCGAGTCTAGTTCTAGGGTATTAGTGGTTTATCGCGCCATTTTCGTCCAATATTTGGGATTTAACCCCACAACCCGCTACCTATATAAGTGGTACTGTTATCCTATAAGGACCAGAGCTTTCTGCAATTGGGATTTTTATGGTAACGGCGTTGCTAGACCTAATCACGTTGATCATCCAAAACGACTTTTTGTAAGTAGGTTTAACACAGTGTTTTTCCATATTCCCATGTAAATTACCTTTCAGATTTTGCACACCTAGATTTTAACAAAAAAGAAAACCAGAAACAAGCCTATGTGTTGATAAAATATATATTTATCTAATTCTACAATTGTTTCCTGCAAGGCCATCCAACATCTTGTAAGTAACCAATTATCGATAATTTGAAATTATGCCTATTCTTCCTCTAGGGCCTTTTTTCTCCTTCCTCGTCGTACTCTACGTTGCGATCGCCGCTCATCATCGCCTAATAAAAAACACACACAATCGTCCCTTCACATTTATCATTTCATCAAGCAGTATCATCTATCATCCTCTGATCATTTTTGTTAGTAATATGTAATATACAGTAACTCACCCGTTATCTAATTGGGACCAAAAGTAACCCATTAATTTTTTTAAGATCTAAATATGCGTTTACTTTAAGTTAAAATATTAATTAGTTGGTTTATGTGTGTAAACTCGAGATCTCGGGGAAGGTACCTTTAATTTTTTGTTAATACATATTGTTTTTGTTACGCCAATCAACCTTCCGATTATTTAATTATTGATATAACTTTCACCTTTTTTTTTTATCTATTACTTTTTTTAAATAAATAGCAATTTTCTATTCATATACTTCCTTCCTTTCACGGTCCTCCTTTAACATCTGGGAATTTTTCTGACTTGGAATTACGGCAGATAAGTGCAACAAGTTAGTGGCGCCTCCTGACCTTACCTTATGAAATGGTCTACCCATTGTGAACTCACTCCCATTCCACCGTGAGCAGCTGGTTTGCCGTAGGACCCTCTTCCTCTTTTCGACCGTAACACACGGTTAATATTTTTTGTGTTCCTATAATTCTTTGCCGTTGAAACGTAGGCCGAAAACTACCATTGGCTCGTAAGCTCGCCACTAATCGGAGAAAACTCTTACATCGCAAGGACGCCGATTTGGATATCGAGCCGCATAAACTCTTTAGCTACTGCGGCATTCTGAAGACATTAAAATAAACCGCAAGCATATCAACAGCTTCATTATTCGTAAAACGCATTTTGAAAGCACAAAATTGCTCAAAGTAACGCGAAAGTATTGACAACTATTGACAATGTAAGGACTATGCATGTTTTGTTTAGGTATCTGTTTCCATTGCCTGCTTCTATTAATTGTATTTTTCGTATATATCCATAGTGAATATGCATTTAAACAAATAAAATATTGGCCTTTCGTATAACTTTTAGCATTGCTTACTTGCCCGTAGTAATTTCAAAAGGGTGATTTTATTCTGGTGAATAAATTTACAAACATTTAAAGTCGCAATTTCTAGGTAACCTATTCAGAGCCGAAATTGAAGCTGCAGCTTTGTTTACCCATAAGAGGCCTCAGCAATGCACAGAGTGATGGTCAGCATTTCGAGCATTTACGGGGCATTAAAACCGTCCTCCGTTAAATCGGTCGTTTTAGGGCCACAACTTACATAATAGAAACAATTCCAGAAAATATAGTTAAAAAATAAAATTTAAGGGATTTTCGTATAAAGTTTTCTTTGGCCGATATTTTAGATTAGGAACAAGATATCGAGATGCGGTTTTCGCGAGCTTGTTTAGCCATCATTTAGCTACTTGTTCATGAAAAAAGTCATATCAATGCATTTAATTTTCTTGCGAAAATTAATAACCGTTTCTGTCGGAATGTCTAATAAAGCCCTCCAGCGACGACATGTGAAACTAACAAAACTTCAATGATTTTAACATCTGTAGCCCAATAAAAGCTCTTTCCAACTTGCCCATGTTTGTTAAAATCGGAGTAGCCGTTTCGAAGATACCTGGGGTGATTTAAGGAAACATTTGAATACCCCCCACCACTTTATTTTTATAGATACGTCAAGTGACAAACAAAAAAAGTTCAGATTATCCTTGACTTCAAAGATCAGTTATTTTTTTATTAGGTTAACATAGCAGAATCCACAGAAACATCACTTTTTTAGATTCAAGATTGCTGTTACGCCCCCTAGCGGCTATTTCAGAAACTTGAAAATATTTTCCAGGTTTTTGTATTGACCGTTTTGGTTATAACTTTTTTTTTGCGCAAGCCTCTACGATGGATAGTTTCCCAGATCCAGTACCTCGCATTCTTAGTTGTCCACCTTGTACACACTGCGTCCCAAATTGGTGCTGCATGTCTGGCAATCTCTGTTATCATAACAGCTGCAAAATCGGTCAAATGGACAATGTTTCTCAGGATTCTATTACTATTCCAGAAGTACTATTATATTTTAGTAATTGTTTTTGGTTTTTGAACAAATCGCGAGAAACCAAAATGGTGCATTTTTGACAGACCCCTGTAGCTCGGTTATTAGAGAATATACCGTATTTTGGTTTAAACATTCTCTGGGTACTTTTTTACAATAAAAAATAAAGCAAAAGAACATCTTATTCAGATTTCGAGATGACTATAGCTTTCTTTTTTCTTATGGACGCCATATTGGATTATTAATACATTAAATAGCATTTCTTTCCTCTTTTCAAAAAGGTATCACAACATGTTATTTTCTTTTCAATGAATACTGAAATAAGAAAAAAATTTTAGTTACCTGTAAATCGCAAAAAATTGTTAATCAACTTAGGCCAACGTTCACTAATTAATACCTCCTTCAATAGGCAACTGAATGCTTCAATGATTATGAAAAAGTACAAGCTAGACAATTAGGAAATTATCCTTGAATTCTTTATTGAACGAATGAAAAAACAGACTTTAGCGATCATTTACAATAAAAGCTGATACAAATAAATATATATATATATATATATATATATATATATATATATATATATATATATATATATATATATATTCTGGCGCTGTAAACACAAACACGAGAATTGGAGAGGAAGGATATCGACCAATATTGCGGATGGTACTTTTCATTCAATAGAAAATCTGCACAAGTACAGGACAATAGGAAATGCTGCAAATGTTGTTTTGCAACAAATGAATACCGCCGTAAAGTACCTGACCACGACAACGATGGAAAATCCATCACAAATTAGCGGACGAATTTTGGGTAATGTTCTGGCTGCCGTAAAAGGAATTCCCCCAAAGTCAAATCTTATGCGGAAGACCATTCAGAGAGGAAGAATAAACACGTCCAAAGCACCGGTAAATCCAGAAACTCGTGAGGCAATTAACATTCCACAAGAGTACTCACTATACGAGTACAGCCCTACCAATTTCGAGAATTTTTTGCTAGCGAATTCTGAAAGAGTTAAGGTGGATCTACAGCGAATAGAATTGTTTGCTGTCAGATAAGAGCGCAAAAACTTATCTTAAAATTTTCAACATGATAAGAGAACTTTGGCCAGAATTGAATCCGGAAAGCATCAGCGTGGATTATGAATTAGGCATTCAGCAGGCGATACGACAAGTTTTCCCAGAAGCAGAAATTTGAGGGTATTTGTTCTACCTGGTAAAGAATCTTCAAAGGCATTTATCTTCCTACAATCTCCTTTGGCGGTACAATTCTGATTCAGAATTTGCACTACATCACTTCACTGGCATTTGTTCCACAAGAGGATGTGATTACTGCAATTGCCGAATTAAAACATTATTTTTCAGCTAAATTCGAACCTATCTTGGGATAGTTTACCAATAATTAAATCGGTCGTCTGAGAAATAATGGAACCAGTTTGCCGGCAACGTTTCCATCGACGATTTGGTCTGTTTACATTCGCGCTTTGAATGGAAGAGACAGAACTAATAATTTCGCGGAAGCATGGCACTGCATGCTGCAATTGGCCTTCGATTCTGGGATTGCTCACGCTATACTATAGACTTTCATAGAAAATTTAAGGGAGGCTCAGGCAGCATATGATGCTGACTACGAAAGAGCAATAACCGGACGCAATGGCACAATCAAAGGAAGACGCTATGTGGAAGCCGACGAAAGAATTTTAAATAAGGCGGTGAATTACAATGGACAACATATCACCGAATACCTTAGAGGGATATCCCACAATTACAATATGGAACGAGATTTTGTAATATTATCGTATTTATCATTATGAATTCTACATGATTAATCAGATTAAAGAATTTATACAATATCAGATTTGTTACTTTCCGTTTTATAAAAATTATATTTCGCCGTCGCCGATTTGGCATCGCCGAGTTGCCCATCGTCGATTTGACATCGCCAAGTTGACCGTCGCCGACTTGGCATCGTCGAGTTGTCGCGTACCGTTCTTCGCTAACCTTCTGTCTAAGTCACCACCCTGCGATATCTCAGTTCTGGAAGATTACAATGTTCACAACTCTGACCGGCTTCAATTTTTATCTACAACTAACCCTGCTTGCCATAGTGCAAAAACATTTCATATTTCAGGTGATCTCACACAAATGATTTCTGAACCAATAAGAATCCCTGATAAACCTAACAGTACTCTCCTATACCTCTTATTACATCAAATTCACGTGTTTAAAACTTCTTTTCTTACTAAGTCATTGTCTAATAGAATCAATTTCTACGGTCCTTAATTCCTCTATTGTTCACAATACTGACAGAACCTCGCGGTATGTTAAGCCAGCTAAATGGAGTGATTTACGGAATTTCTTTGCAACCTTCCCATGGTGTGAATATTGTTTTAAGTCGTTCTCGTTTGCAGACATTGCGCTTTCAGTATCTGAGGTTATCCTCTATGACGTGGAGTTATACATCCACAAGGAACAAAATGGTATAGGTCACTCGTTCCCAATCCTAGTTCAGTAGGGCTTATCTTTGAAAAATAAATCTTATACGAAATGGAAGTCTAATAAAACGGCCGAGTCATGCAAACTATGTTGGTGCTAGAAATACCTGCAAAAGTGTTATCACTGAAGCTAGAAAGTTGTTTGTGAACAAAAATGCAATGAACTAGCCACGTCTCCCTTGGGCAGTCGTAAATTTTTTATTTAGATTTGTTTACATTAAACTCTTGCCTTCATGATTCTGCCCCTAGTCAGCTTTTCTTATACGCTATGTAACAAATTCATTTTCGAAGCAATAAGCTGACTGTCCCAGACGGTATCCCAGCTCTTGGCTTTAAGCATTCTCCCGAACTAGTGGCAGTTCAATCTAAGCTTTATTTGTTTTTTATGTCTTTTGTGGAATTTGCTTTATGATAGAAGTTAGCCAATGTACATCCTTTTCCCAAAAAAGGCGATATGACCGGTCCCTACAACCACGTGGAAAAAACCAGCAATCAGCAACTGACCTCTCTCTTTGAAATTAACAAGCTCTTTATTGACCACCCATATGGTTTTAGGCAGAATCGTTCAACAGGTGATCATTTACATTGTGACCCAGGTTTAGAACAGTACATTGGAACAATCCGGTGAAGCGGTTGTTGTCGCTTTAGATATCTCGATATCTCAAAAGCATTTGGCCACATTTGGGTTAGATTTAGAATATAATTCTCACGTGTGGGTTGATGCTCACCAATACGCCCTCATTAGCGATTAGCCTAATAAATAATTCGTCCTTAACTTCTGACAGACAGTCCTTTGAGCATATAAGAATCATTTCAGTCTTTCTTTATGTTATCGGTATTACAATGGCTATTGTGCTACTGAATTACATTCTTTGATACCATCTCGGCTCACCATTACTAGAAATACTCGGTTCGATCATTCACATTATCAATACGCGGTGCAGATCTCCTCTTATTATACAATGCTGGCACAATTTACATACTTCGACACGGCTTCAAAACTCTAGTTGGCAATTCAATACCACTTATCCCACTTCATTAGTGTGCCTTAGCACGATAGGATAAACTTAGCCTGTTCAAGATCACAAAAATATAAAAAAATCGCTATTAAAGTTCTTATTCATTTAATGTATTTTCACGTCAGTCACAGCCTAACAAATTCTAGATATTTTGAATAATTCTGTGTTACTAATTTAACGAACTACATCCAGGTTGCTATGTCTCAAACTATCTTGGTAAACGTGTGAACGTTTATTGAACAATTAAATATTTATTATTTATTAGCAATTTGGTGGTACTGCCCAAAAGATACCTGGGTTCAGCAATGATAGTAGTCAATTTAAAAGACTCCGATTACAGACACTCCGATCTAATAAGTTATTGCCAGCTATTCACGCTAACCACGGAATCAATGTTTTATGAGGATCCTCCAAAAGACTTCATTACAGTGTTTGACTGCAGTGGAGTAAGTAACAACAATGAAAGCTTTAAATAAAGTTAATAATCCCATTTCTAGTATACTTTAATGCATCTAACAAAACTTACACTGAAAATAGTCAAAGCATTTGCAGCATATTTCCAAGAAGGAATTTCTCTCCAAATTAACAATATTTACTTGCTAAATGTTAATTATGTTTTGCATGCGGCTATGAACCTAGTGAAACCTTTTATAAAACGTCATATTATGGAAAAGGTATGCAGTTCCAAACCATTTGTTGTCATGATGATATTTTTCTTTTAGATAGAAATGCACCGAGATAGTAATATTCTAAACAGAATTCCAAAGGAGTACCTTCCTAAGGAGTACGGCGGTGATTTGGAATCAATCCATTTTTACCATGAAGAAAATCTAAAGAAATTACGTACACTTAGACCTTATTTTAAAGCACTAGATGAACAAGTCTATGACTAAAAATTGTATTTATTAATAAAGATTTAAACACATTATGTAGTTTTTGACGTCACAATTTTGGAAAGAAAGAACTATCTTCATTATACTATTTATCAATCGAAAGGCGAAAAACCTGGTACAAATTTGATGAGTTAGTCCAACATCGGATCAAAACAAAGGTTTAGAGCACTTGGATGAGAGAGGAAGAATGTATTCATTTCTCCGCAAAAGTTGTTAGTGGCTCTTTTCGTAATAATCGAGACGGGAACAAGAACAGTCCTACAAAATTCGAAATAAATCAATCTGATGTGGCCACTACATAACTTTTTTATGCACGTGTAAGTAATCTTTCATTATTAAGTA
Organism: Vesta saturnalis; assembly: GCA_036346205.1. Lineage (NCBI taxonomy): Eukaryota > Metazoa > Arthropoda > Insecta > Coleoptera > Lampyridae > Vesta > Vesta saturnalis. The sequence goes on along the minus strand of JARFJB010002476.1, from coordinate 51,484 downwards.
CCTAGGGAAAAGAGTCCATCAGTCGCAGAACAGCCATTTATGGCTTCATTCAATCTTCCTGTCATATTAAATGCACACAAAATGTAAGACTTATGTCTTACTTACATCAGCAATTTAAAAACCATAAAATATACGCTTGATAATTTTTTGGTTTTGTGAAAAGGTGATCAATATTATATTCATAATATATGGTTTTTTCTCATTTGTCAGATACGAAAACTATGGCAATTAACATTTTAAGTATGCACATCAAATTTTAATTATTTAAATTAATTTTTCATGCGTAGTCATTATTGTATTAAAAACATTTATAAGAATAAATTGCTTAAAATACACATACGCACGCACGCGCTCATACACACTTGTGTCCAAGATAAGGATTCTCACTATGGGAATCTCGGAAATAGTAATAGATACAACTCCGGTTAAATGGGAAAACAGTTGTGTAATTACAAAAATCGATGATGTAATTTTTTGTTTTTGAGATATTTGAAAAAATTTGAATTTTTGAAATTTCGATTTCATTTTTTTCTGGCGTTATTATAATTGCTAGAGCAAACATACAAATACTTCTCCATGGCAACTTGTTACGGGCTTTAACATTGCACAGTCAGTATTTCAATCGTTTTTATAGCCATCGTCAACTTATGTCTTTTTAATACGGTCCTGATATTTTGAAAACTGATTCTGAACTTTTTTTATTACAAATTCATCAATGTATCATATTTGATGTTCTGACCCCGCTTTGAACCTTTTATGGATCACCATCACAACAGTTTTGAATATAGACCTGCATTTTCAAAAAAGTTTATTTAGTTACTTTCCTTTGTGTTTAATAAATAAAATAAGGAAAAGTAGTAAAATAAAATATTGTTAATTATGCAACTTAACGTGAAAGACTAAATGCTTGTAAAATTAACATTAAAGTTACCGATTTAAATGATCATTATCAAACACTGCTAAAATATCTTACAGTTATAACTGCGATATCATATCAACGATGTGATGTTCTAAAGAACAATAAATAAAAACAGGCGGCTTTGAAAAAAATAAAAATAGACGGCTTTGAAGTAGTTCAGTAGATCTGTCATAATTTTGTATTGTACAAATTTGTGTTTAGCTTGTACTAGTATTTAACTCAGGATTAGTTAATTTTTGGTAGTTATGATCAAAAATTTTCAAATGTTGAAAGATATGATACATACTGTCAACGAAATTCCAAAGAAGCGGAACGCATGTATTTAAACAAATATCCAGAAATATAGCAGCCTCATAAGACCACATTTAGGAATTTGTCAGTCAATTTAAGAGATCCTTGTGCATTTAACAAGCCTGTAAATTCCCTTAAAAAACCTTGCAATTAAGAAACAGCAAATAATGTCTTATTAGCTGTTACCGAAAATTTCTACCCGACTCATTGAACAAACAATTGCAGTAGCCCATTCTACTGCTCATTTTATTTTAGAAAAAGAAAAAAAACGTCCGTTAAATTTAGAATTTGTCAGGGACTTTGACCAGGGGATTCAGCGAGGTGCAGAGAGTTCTGTAAATGATATACCAGCAATTTCCATATAAAATCATTTGGTTGGCTGAAAGTTAGGTGACCAATAATGGAAATTTCAACATAAGAAATGGTCACCATTGGGTGAAAGAAAATCTTAGTATTTATAAAGTGCGCAGACAACAACACCGTTTCGGTTTTAATATGTGGTCTGCAATATTCGGAATGCGAATAATAATAGGTCCATTTTTTTACAACGGATCTGTTGCGAAACATCGCACCAACGCAATTATATATTTTGTTTGTAATAGATCAACTCTCTGAAAGTTAGTGAAAAAAAAAAAAAATGTAACAAAGTTTTTTAATATAATTTGTTGTAATAAATTAATTTTAATTACAACTGGTCCTTCGTATTTATTTATTATATTGAAAGTTCGAAGAAGTAGTTGACGCAAACGGGGAGCCTTAGCTATCGAAGGAAGCATTAATTTAAAGGCACCGTTTTCGCGTATGGTCTTCATCGAGCCGGATCTCCACTCAAAAATCTCCAACACAATTAAAAAAATCTCAACGTTTTCCCTATCCCCTGGCACATGGTTGATTTGAAGTTCCAGTTACGTGTGAACTCCTATTAGCTGACGCCCTCCGCATATGCCCAAGTCAAATCCACACTACGAAAGATTCCAGCAAGTTAAAGTGATCATTTGTTTGTATTAAAACTCTGAGAAAAAGGTTAGTGAACTAAATTGTTTACATAAAACTATTGCAAAAACTCTCAAATAGTAAATACGCATTCACATTTATTTAACTCTGTTATTTATTGTTTGTTTTGAATGGTCATGGATTTCAAACAATTAAAACTACTCGCACAAGTGCTAAAAGCAAAATCACTCGTATTCAGAATTGGGTGCAGAGCTATCAAAATTTGACATTGGATGTTCAAGAATTGTCATGTAGACAAAAAAGATTGGAAGCCGCGTTTTCTGAATACGAATGTGCTCAAGACGAGATAGATTCATATTTATTAGAATTTGAAGATAATTCAGATGTAGAAGATCGTGAAAAATTGAAAATCAGTATTTTACAACGTTAGCCCTTATTGAAAAATGTATACAAAATTATCTCCTCAAAATGTCACTGTAAGTCACAACAATGATTCAATTGGAAATAGCTCGCATATACACAATTCGAATATAAAATTGCCACAAATTAATATTCCCAACTTTACAGGAAATTTGCACCATTGGAAGCCCTTTTTAGATCTCTTTGATGCGTTAATAATAAACAACCCACAATTCACAAATGTGGAACGTTTTTATTATCTAAAAACACTGGTAAAAGGTGAAGCTTTTAGTTTAATTGAATCATTGTCATTGACTAATGAAAATTTCTCTACAGCTCTTTTATTACTTAAGCAAAGATATGAAAACAAAAATAAGATTGTTAATTCCCATTTCGAAAATTTGTTAAATGCTCCTTGTATAACAAAATGTAATCCACAAAATTTGAGAGAATTGGTTACAACCTGTAAGAAAAACCTAGAATCACTAAAAAACATGAAGCTCTCTGATAAATGTAATTTTGAATCATTACTTATTTTTCTTTTAAAAAAAAAACTAGATTTCGGCTCTAAGAAATTGTTTGAGGAAGGTCGTGACTTAAAGACATTGCCAAATTTAGCAGAATTTTTTGAATTTCTCGAAAATCGTTGTGTTGTGTTAGAAAAAATTTCAGGGAATGAAACACTAGTCAACTCAAAATGTAGTAAAGTAACACTATACTCGAAAAGTGACAGTTACGCTCTCTCGTGCATTTTTGCGATAAATCTCATAAAATTTACGGGTGTCCACAATTTTTGGAAATATCTCCCCAAGAAAGATTAAAGTTTGTTCAAAGTAAAAAAATGTGCTTAAACTGTTTAGGCACAAAGCATACAGTGGAAAATTGTTCTTCAAGTGCAACTTGTTTTCATTGCTTTAAGAAGCATCACACTGCGCTACACATACAAAATGTCCCCTTCAATAGTTCAGGAAAATTAGGTTTTTCTCAAACTCATCATAAACCCACAATTTCTTACTCAAATGCACAAAATAACGGTTTCGGCCGTAATGTACCAAAAAATGAACATTCTGTGCATTCAAATAAACCTCAGTCATCAAACAATCACCCAATTTTAACTCCACTTCATTATCAAGACATAAACAGAGCGTCAACTTCACAAGCAAATCAGCAACCGGCTGAAAATTTATCCAGTTTTTCCGCTCTTTCCCCCAAAAATTGCCACGCATTACTAGCCACAGCTCAAGTAACTTTGTTTACTGCGCAAGGACGACCTATCCAAGCAAGAATACTACTAGATAACGGAAGTCAGAACTCGTTTTGTACTCAAAAACTGGTTAATCAGCTCCGATATAAAACCTTTAATACAGCTTTGAATATTTCTGGAATTTCTCAAAACAAAACTTTCTCAAATAAAGCGGTGAATATGTATATACACTCAAACGTAGACCGCTCTAAAAGATTCAAAGTTTCTTGTGCTATATTAGAACAGATAACTCATAAACTCCCACAAATAAAGATTCACTCGGATAAGTTACAAATCCCAGATCATATTAAGATGACTCTAGCTGACCCTAATTTTCACACTCCATCCGATATAGATTTGCTTATTGGAGCAGATAGTTACTACACACTTCTCACATACGGCATAGTGAAATTAGGCAGAGGTTATCCTACTTTGTTAAATACGCATCTGGGCCGGATTATATCAGGAACCGTTCCTAAAAAATATACATTTGAACCATCTACTTCAACATCCTATTCTCATCATTCCACTAACCACTCAAATGATACAGATGAATTAGAAACTCTCTTAACAAAATTCTGGAAAATTGAAGAACTATCCGAACCTCCCTTGCTCTCTCCAGAAGATAAAAAGTCTGAACAAATTTTTAATACTACTTCTCGCATCCTTAAAAATGGACATTATCAAGGAGATATTCCTCTGAAATCTACAAATGAACATCATAATCTCGGCGATTCTCTTTCTTTATCGCAAAAAAGATTCTTTTCTCTTGAAAAACGATTTGAAAAAGATCCCTCCCTCTTTCACGAATATAAAAAATTCATCGATGAATATGTGTCATTAGGTCATGCAAATTATGTTCCACTATTTCCGACTAACAGTAGGTTACAAAGGAAATACTTTATTCCTCATTTGTGCGTAATCAGAAATGAAAGCGTCAGCACCAAGTTGCGTGTGGTTTTTGATGCGTCTTGTAAAACATCTTCAGGACTCTCATTAAAGGATGTTACCTTAAAAGGATTTCAAGTTCAACCAGATCTATATGACATTTTGTGTAGGTTTCGCTCGTTTAGGTTTGTACTCACCGCTGACATTGAGAAAATGTATCGGCAGATTTTCACGAATCCTCGCCTAAATTTTCTGCAAAACATTATTTGGCGCGACTCACCTCGTCAATCTTTAAAATGTTTGGAACTTCAAACCATCACATACGGAACAAACTTTGCTCCCTATGCTGCCACTCGGGTTTTAAATGATATCGCTCTCAATAATTCCGATTATCCCTTAGCATCAGATGCTCTGCTTACTCAAACTTATGTGGACGACATTCTGTCGGGATGTGAAACGGAAAAAGATTTACCTAAACTTTATTCTCAATTAACCTCTCTTCTCTCTAAGCACGGGTTTCACTTGCACAAATGGTGTTCAAACTCAAATGATTTCTTAAAAAATATATCTCACCCTCAAACCACAGAAGTTGACTTCAATCTGGAAAAATCTCCATGTAAAATTCTCGGCTTGAAGTGGAATGCCCTCATCAGACAATTTTCAAATCTTTATTCCTTCACAATCTCTACAAGATTGTCCCATTTCGAAAGAAAAATTTTATCTTATCTCGCTCAATGCTTTGACCCTATTGGATTGGTGAATCCTCTTATAGTTAAAGGAAAAATTCTTATGCAAAATTGTGGTTACATAAGGTAGAATGGGATGAAGAAATACGTGACATTTCGATTTTAACAGAATGGAAAGCTCTCTGCGAACTCTTTTCTCGGTTAAAAATCTCACAATCTCTCGGTGTTTATTTTCTAGTAAAAATATTGAAAATGTAGAATTTCATGGGTTTTCTGATGCAAGTAATCTTGCTTATGGAGCTTGTGTGTATATTAGAACCATTTACTCAGACAACTCGGTGTCTTGTAATTTATTGTCATCTAAATCGCGCGTAGCTCCAATCAAGACAATTACAATCCCCAAACTCGAACTTTGTGCCATGTTGTTATTATCAAAATTGATTAATAAAATAGTGTCGATTTATAAAATAAACTAATTCCTACCTCTGTCACACTTTGGACAGACTCGCAAATTGCATTATACTGGTGTAAAAGCCACTCAAGTCGATGGGCAGCATTTGTGTCGCATCGAGTGTCTGAAATTCAGGAACTTACTCATGACTATAAGTGGAATTATGTAAAATCAGCGGATAATCCCGCAGACATGCTGTCCCGTGGTCATTTGAACTCTGATGATTTAACTTTTGGTTAAACGGGCCCAAATATTTGCTCAATCCTAAATTTGAAGTGCGAAATGTAGAGAATTTTCCTTTCTCGGTTGACAATCCTCCTGAGGAAAGAAAAATATCTTTAATCGTCAATCAATTTTTGGAACATTTTGGAATTCAATATTTACACGTTTCTCGTCATTTTCTCGATTGCATAGAACAATTGCATATGTGCTACGCTTTGTTCACAACGTCACTCATTCTCAAGCAAAACAACAGGCCCTTTGACTATTTCGGAGTTGGATTCCGCGCTCACTGTAATTATAAAAAGGTTCAACAAGAACATTTTCTCAACAAATCTTGGAACTTGACTCAAACAAAGTTCTATCTCACAAGCAACTTCGCTCATTAAAACCCTTTTTGGACAATCTTGGATTGCTGCGTGTGGGTGGTAGGTTGGAAAATGCAGAAATTTTGTTTGAACAAAAACATCCTATTCTCCTGCCCTCTAAGGATCACGTTGTTTCTCTCTTATTGAAGTTTGAACATCTTCGATTATGCCACGCTGGTCCTCAGAATGTACTTTCCAATGTTCGATTACGGTATTGGCCACTAGACGGACTGCGTCACATAAAACGAATTATTCGGAATTGCACTATTTGTTTTCGATTTAATGCACAATCAGTGCAACAGATTATGGCTAATTTGCCAAAAGACAGAGTGACTGCCACGCGACCATTCCAAAAAGTCGGAATCGATTTTGGTGGACCGTTCTTCATAAAGTCCTCCCATCTACGCAAGGCACCGGTAATGAAATGCTACATAGCTATATTCGTATGCATGGCGATTAAAGCAGTTCACATCGAGCTAGTGTCAAATCTGTCAACTGAGGCTTTTCTAGCTACTCTTAAAAGATTTATATCTCGAAGAGGAAATCCGTCGGTCATTTATAGTGATAATGCCACTAATTTTCTGGGTTCGAAAAATCAGTTAAAGGAATTATACGATTATTTCCGAAATACGGATGTGAACACTTCTATTCAAATTTACCTTTCTCAAAATGAAACCAAATCGACGTTCATCCCCCCCAGATCCCCTCATAGGGGAGGACTCTGGGAAGCCGCAATAAAAAGTGCCAAATACCACATCTCGCGTGTTGTGGGCACTACTCCACTCACTTTTGAAGAATTTGCCACCATATTAGCTCAAATTGAAGCTATTCTCAATTCTAGACCCCTCATTGCTCTCTCAAACGACCCTTCAGATTTTCAAACACTCACTCCTGGGCATTTTGTAATAGGAACTAGCCTCTCATTATACCCTGAAAAAGACATTTCCAACTCAGCAGAAGCCAAGTTGTCCTTTTGGCAGCGATGATCAAAACTTCAGCAAAATTTTTGGAAAAAGTGGTCAGTTGATTATCTAAACCGGTTACAAAATCGACCAAAATGGATGACTGAGACTCGAAATTTGCAGCAAAATGATTTAGTCTTGCTGAAAGAAGAAAACTCTCCCCCTCTGCATTGGCCAATGGCCAGGGTCTTGGAAACATTTGAAGGCGCCGATGGAAAAGTCAGAGTTGTCCGCCTAAAAACACAAGAGGGAGAATTCACTCGTTCCATTACAAAAGTGTGCCCTCTTCCACAGGCAGATTGTTAATTTCTCTTGCGAAAGAAAATATAAAAATATCCTTTATATATATTTGTTGTTTGTTTTGTTTATTTTATTAACGTCCTCGCATTCCCGTTCTCCCAGTAACAAATTTATCTCGGACTTAATCCTAACTTGTTCAATAATCTCCGGTTTCTTACGCCGAATTATTTAGTTAACTTCCTGATTTCAATCAGTTGTAAATTCATGTAGATGTTCAGACTTGCAATAATAATTTTTTTTGCCAACACACTATTGCGGTGGGGGCAGTATGTTGCGAAACATCGCAACAACGCAATTATATATTTTTTTTTGTAACAGATCAACTCTCTCAAAGTTAGTGAAAAAAAAAAAGAAAAAATGTAACAAAATTTTTTAATATAATTTGTTGTAATAAATTAATTTTAATTACAACTGGTCCCTCGTATTTATTTATTATATTGAAAGTTCGAAGAAGTAGTTGACGCAAACGGGGAGCCTTAGCTATCGAAGGAAGCATTAATTTAAAGGCACCGTTTTCGCGCAGGATCTTTAAATTTTGAACGCTACTAACAGTTATTAGAAAATGCAGCAGAAGCAGCTTTAGCTGATTTACCTCAAGCTGACATTGAAGATTATTGATTTTCCAAGACGGTGCTGCGGTATAATTTACACTAAAGATAAAGGAATTAGAAGTTACTACTTTCCCCGTCAATGTGGTGGTTTATATTTACTTATAATATTAAGAAACCTTATTAGGGTGTGTGTAATAATCATATGGGAAAATTGCTGTATCAACTTCTTGAAAATGAAGGTCTGTATTCAAAAAATTTGTGATAATGGACCATAGAAGGTTCAAAACATGATCAGACCATCAAATACGATGCACACACACATACACGCACACGCACACGCACACGCATATGCACACACACGCACAGACACACAGACAGACAGACACACAGACACACAGACACACAGACACACAGACACACAGACACACAGACACACAGACACACAGACACACAGACACACAGACACACAGACACACAGATACACAGACACACAGACACACAGACACACAGACACACAGACACACAGATACACAGACACACAGACACACAGGCACACAGACACACGGACACACGGACACACGGACACACAGACACACAGACACACAGACACACAGACACACATACACGCAGATACGCAGACATGCAGACACGCAGACATGCAGACACGTAGGCATGCAGTCACGAAGACACGCAGACACGCAGGCACGCAGGAACGCAGGAACGCAGGCATGCAGGCACGCAGATACGCAGACACGCAGGCAGAAGGCACGCAGACTCGCAGACTAGCAGGCACGCAAACACGCAGACACGCAGACATGCAGACACGTAGACACACAGACACTCAGACACGCAGACACGAAGACACGCAGACACGCAGACACGCAGGCACGCAGACACGCAGGCACACAAACACGCAGATACGCAGCCACGCAGACACGCAGACACGCAAACACGCAGACACGCAGACACGCAGACAGGCAGACACGCAAACACGCAGACATGCAGATACGCAAACACGCAGTCGCGCAGGCACGCACACACGCAGACACGCACACACGCACACACGCACATGCACACGCACACGCACACACGCACACACGCACACACGCACACACGTAAACATGCACACACGCGCACACGCACACACGCACACACGCACACACGCACACACGCACATACGCACATACGCACACACGCACACACGCACACACGCACCCACGCACACACACCACACACGCACACACCACACACACACACACACACACACACACCACACACACACACACACACACACACACACACACACACACTTACTATACCTACATATGTATATGTAGGTTGGAAAGTAAAATTGATTAACATTATTTCATTTCTTTTAGGTTCTATTTTGTAGGTTGGAAGGTCATGTGTTGTTACACACCAGATTAATAAATTGATAACATAATCCATTTTAATCAGTGCATTATAACAAATTGGAGCAATATTCAAAACCTAACGACGAAATCAAAGCTTCAATACCAAACAACGTGGGTCTCAAATCGCAGTTAATTAAGACGCCAGACTTCACATAAACAGAGCTGTGGATTTTTCATAATTTGTAAACATGCTACATAAATATGTAAAATATTTGCTTAATCACTCTTGTTAATCTAAACTATTGTAACAGGCTGGCCAAATTTCGATGTTTATAAGGGAATCGCGTAAACTATAGTTCGTGCGATAAAATGAACCTCGCATCCTCGATCTCTTTTTTTGAGAAAAACTAAATGGTGCATTTCAAATTTTGCTAACGTCTTTTGTCTGATTTGCAGCAACCCACCATAAATAACGGTTAAACAATCAGACGGCACCTAGTTTGTCAAGTTTTGTTTCATTTTATTGATCTTTTCGATAATCTTCCTTATTTATCTAAAGATGCGTAACTTATAAAAGCGCGATAAAAATAATTTTAATAAAGAAAAGTTAGTGTACTACAAAGTATGTGAGAAAATTATATTAGGTATTATTGATTATTATTGGGTAAAACTATTAAAATGCAGTAAATTAGTTGAACTTGACAATATTTAAAATATTTAAATAAATTGATTCCTGTTTATATTTTAAGATGCTTTGACGTCATTAATGGCAGCCTGCTAGAGCCGAATAAGGCATATAGGTGGCCACGCTATTTATATAGTCGGACCGGCGAGAGGTGTCCTATAACTCATCTTTTAGTAAAGCATGCTTTAAGATTTTAAAAACGTATGTCGTTATTGGTTCACATAGTTAGTAATTTTGAATACCAACAAAACATCGTCAATGGTTCTAGGTTTAAAGTTTTATAACGAACTCGTGAATTAAAATGGTGATTAACAATCTCGATTATTAATCGCCCTTATTAATACACTTATTCGTTGAATAACTATAAACACGTATTGAAACAGTCGCTTAACTGCCATAAAAATAGTTTTAATAAAGAAATGTTGTGGATACTACAGAATAATAGATTAGAATATATTATTTGCACGTACTTTGATGATTATTAATGTACTAAATTTTTCACGAATCAATCTAAAGAATATATAAAAAGCATTCTGAGGTATTTTTGTCACCCCAGTTGCCTTATTGGGACTTTCAATCAGAGGTTTTTGCAGACAAGTATCTTTTACTTCGTATGCATGAATGTATTTGAAGGAATTGTCAATAGAAGAATTGGTTAGGTTTCACAGGTTAAGATGGCGAATTTTGAGAAAGCCGCGTCCAGCCTTGAATCGATTAAAATGTGGGTGATCGGCACCCTGTCGTAGAGCGTGTGTTTGTGATGTAGATCACCTTTATGTCATGTGAAGCCAAAGAACGTGTTGTGCCTTTGTAGTTCGAAGAATTACTGCCCCGCTTCTCTTATCCGTATTTTCTATGAAGAGTTCGTAAGTCACATTTTCTAAATTTCTTTTGTACTTTTTCTCGATGCACTGGTATCATTTAAGGAAAAAATAATTGTGAACGATTTTGATAAACGTTTTAAATAAACACACGGTTGTTTTAATAAGCTTGTGATCGTTAATAGGTGTCAGTTTGGCGAAAAGTTCTGTTTAATTGAACCAATTACTATTTCAAGAAACTGTGTAGAGCTCTGGCGGCGATAAAAGTTATTACGCTGTCACCATCTGCGTTATAAATTTTGAGTATTCAAAATCTGCAAAGGAGCCTGAATTTTTGGCCATGTAGGACTGCAAAAAGTGTATTCATGTATTCTTCCCTATTTTATATTAGTGCATTACCTTTTGTTGGTGTACTTTTACCTGAATTGAGACAGGGTGGCGTCCTAATATGTTATCCGATTTGATTTAGTTGGCCTTTGCGAATATTTGCTTATACAGTGTTTTAAAGCCGCTAGAACCCTTTGCATTTTGTGTTATTTTTTTATCGTCCATTTTGTCACATTTATTGTCGCCTTTTTTGTAATCTTCCTTATAATTGTACTTGTCGTCTGGCTTATCGTCGTATCTGCCTTTCCTTGTAACATACTTCTTAGCGCCCAGCTATATTCGTCCATATTGTTGCTTTTTGATACTGTTCTTCTTACGATTCTCGTTGTCCTACTTGACGTCCTTCTGCTTGCCTTTCTCATCGTTATTATTGTAGTTCTTTTTTCATTTTCTGCAGTACCTTTTGTGACATTTTTCTCTCGTTCTCTTTATCATTTGTTCTCATTCTTGTCGGCTTTCATTATCGTTTGAGCAATAAATTGCGACTTATGAGTGATGTTCCCTTTGTCCAAATGTCAGTGTCTACGTTTCACGTAAACAAAGGATTTGGAAATGACTGTCTAGCTATCTCTTTACATACTTCTTTGTTCATAAGCTTCACGGAATATAAAGCAGTAGTATCATGTTTGGCAATTAGAAGTGATAACTTCATAAATATGTTTACTGCATTATCACCCACCACATAACAGTTAGGTCTGGTTGCACAAAAGTTAATTAGGCGAAGATTGCATTTCCGAAATAATAAATACGATTAGCCAATTTTGACAGATTGCCGCAGTTGACATAAATCTCAGGGTTAACATAATCCTAGTTTAACCCAACTTTGTGCAATCGGCTACTTATCTCATGTTTAAGTATAGATTGGCACGAACCTACCTAAATGCAGTCAAAGAAGTTCAAGCATCTGCCCCTTTGGTTGAAGAATAAGACACATTATGCAACAAGTTAACCTTCCTTTAACACGTTGGGCATGTCGTCAAGATTAAGTTACTTGTTTATGGCAGGTTTAAAATAATTTATTAGAGTTAGAATCATTAAAAAAAAATTTAGATAATTTGTAACTTTTTGCTAATATAAATAAGCGTGAAATAGTTTCAAGTTATAAATCTTGATCTAGAACTACTTCGTCAACGTATTTAAAATATAAGTAGGTAAATAATTTTGGTGTGATGTTTTTATAAAGTGCGTCAGTAAAACATTATATTCAAGTAAATGTTTGACGTAGTTCTACTTGTCTTTATTATATGTAAACTTGTGTAATAATTAACTGTTTAATTACAAATAAGTTTTAGGAATTATAGTAATAATATTAATTACAACTTTTCTAATTACTAATTTATACACTATAAATACAATTAATGATCTGCTTTACCTTGATCTGTTCGAATACACATACTCAATTATTATTATTTTTATTAGAGCCATAGAATGTCTGCTTTAAAGTTTGGTTTTAAGTTAGATACATTTATTAAAGATAATTGTGTAGCAAAAGAAGATATTTTAGAAATAAAGAAGTGGCAAAATTCTACATCCCGTCCAAAACTGGTAGAAGAACAAATTGTCTTATTTCTCATTACGTGTGATAATGACAAACAATTAACAAAGAAAACAATCGAATGTTACTTCGAAGTTAAATTAGGTACACCGGAGATATTCTGGAACAGAGATGTGAACAATGAGAATTTAATAAACATTGCTAAGGTCGTGTAAGTATATAAACCTCGATTTCATTGGGATTAGTACGAAAATATATTGTATATGACATTTCGGATTGGTCTCTTAAGGAACAAATTACAAAAGGCAAAGACGTGCTATACTATTTTGCTTTCATTCCGTCTACTATGCATTTCTCATTTGCCCTATACTGTTTTTTCTGTCTATTTGCTTTACTGAAAGGTAAGAGGTACACTATTACTAGAATAAGGGCAGTGGAGTGAATGTGGCGTACCACAAGGCTCTACCTTAAGCCCATTCCTACGCTACCTTATGCCAAACTTCATCAAAAAATTCCTTCGGCTACTCTGTTTAAAGCCAAAATTCGGATTACGTATTCCGTGTTTAACATTATTGACTATCATTAACTTGTGCGCTTGAGTTTGTCCTTTTCCTAAACGCAATATACACGAAATATAATTTTTGCGCTAGTAAATATATAAAGAAGTTTTGAACTCATGTCTCTAGAAAGAAACAACCATGGGCCTATAATTTATACGCAACTTATTTTTAGAAAAAAAATGTTTGCAAATCATTTAGAAAATTAAATATGTACTTAGAAACTCACATTGTTTGATAAAAAAATGGCTAAACCTAATCATTTACTTTTTTACGTAATCTGTAGCATGTTCACATTCAACAAGGTTAAACCTTTCACTACATATTAATCGCACCTTTGACTTTATCATCGTGGAGACAATGCAATTTATTCTTAAAAAATTTGATTTGGTCAGCACTTAACTGCCTTATGAATATGTTAATTAGTCGCGATTCGGATATTTGGTACATTTGATGTATAAAATATGTCAATTAAACATACACACGTACGAAAATGTTTGTTTTGTATAAAACTAAAAAACGCAACAAGTTAATATGTTGGTAAATTATAGTTTTTTTTTATTGTCAATCCAAATTTCTTATTTCTTTTGCAAACCCACAAGAATCCCTGATAACCCTAACCATACTCCACATCTTCTAGATATCTTTCTTACATCAAACCCTCTTGTTTATAAAACTTCCGTTCTTTCGCCTTTAGGTCTTTCCGACCATTGTCTAATAAAAATCATTTCTACTGTACCTAATTCCACTGTTGTTCGCAAAACCGATAGAACCTTGTGGTGTTTCAAGTCAGCTCGATGGAGTGATTTACGGGATTTCTTTGCAACCTTTCCATGGCGTGAATATTGTTTTAAGTCGTCCTCTTCTTCGGACAGCGCTCTTTCAGTATCTGAAGTCATCCTCATGGGAATGGAGTTGTACATTCCGAAAAATAGTACCGTGTAGGTCATTCACGTTCCCAACCCTGGTTCAATAAGGCTTGTTCTGATGCAATATCTTTAAAAAATAAATGTTACATTAAATGGAAATCTAATAAATCGGTTGACAGTCATGTAGAATACGTTGGTGCTAGAAATATCTGCAAAGATGTAATCACTAAACCTAAAAGTTGTTCGAACAACGAAAATGCAGTGAACTAGCTACATCTCCTTTAGGGAGTCGTAAATTTTGGTCTTTAGCAAAAGCCATTAGTAAAAACTTTCGAACATCTTCATTTCCCCCCCTGACATCTATTGACGGATCGGTAGTTGCTGATTCTGTAGACAAAGCCAACGTTTTTGTGGATTTGTTTGCATCAAGCTCGTGTCTCAATGATTCTGGAAAAGATGTGCCCCTAGTCAACTCTTCTTCATACGCTATGAAACCAATTCATTTTCGGTACAAGCTCTTGGAATCGATCATCAGTAGGCTTGATCTCAATAAGGCGACTGGCCCAGACGGTATCCCAGCTATTGTCTTAAATAAATGTTCCCCCGAACTAGTACCAGTCATATCTAAGCTCTATACGATCTCTATATCTTCTGGGGAATTCTCTTCATCATGGAAGTTAGCAAATGTTCAACCTATTCCCAAAAAAGGTGATAAGACCGATCCCTCAAATTACAGACCAATTGCCATCACTTCCATTTTGTCTAAAATCATGGAAAAACCATCAATCAGCAACTGATCACGTTCCTTGAAACTAACAAACTCCTTAGTGACCACCAATATGGGTTTAGGCAAAGTCGTTCAACAGGCGATCTTCTTTCATATGTGACCCAAGTTTGGAACAATACAGTAGATAGAGCAGTCCGGTGAAACAGTTGTAGTCGCTTTAGATATCTCAAAGGCATTTGACCAAGTTTGGCATAAGTGTTTACTTGCCAAACTCACCTCGTTTGGGTTAAATGATACGCTCATCAACCGGGTTTCTAGTTTCCTTGATAAAAGACGAATACGTGTCGTAGTTGATGGCTTTTTTTCAAAAGAAGTTAGAATTAACGCGGGCGTACCACAGGGATCCGTTATAGCGCCTACACTTTTTCTGCTGTACATAAACGACCTTATTTCTTCAACAACTAACCCCATCCATTGCTTTGCTGACGATAGCACTCTTCACTGTAGTTCATCTCAGTCTACTCATAGTGATAATCCACCTTCTATGTCAAATCAAGAAATTAAAGCTGAAATGGTAAATTCAATCAACAAAGACATTCAACGTATTCTCGAATGGGGAAGCAATAATCTAGTTAAATTTAATGCTAACAAAACTCAATGTTGCCTTATGTCCGCCAAAAAAGATCGATTATTTCCTGTTGTAAGTATGAATGGCTCAGTTCTTAAGTTTTCAGACTCTATTACTCTGTTGGGTATGACTGTATCTTCAAATTTCTCATGGGTTGACCATCTTCTGTCAGCTACCAAAACAGCTACTCGTAAAATAGGCTTTTTGTACAGATCTAAGCAGTACTTTACCTCTCGACAACTCCTTTTGCTGTATAAAGCCCAAATTCGGCCTCATCTGGAATATAATTCTCACCTTTGGGTTAGTGCTCCCCAATACGCTCTCGATATCGTTGATCGTGTTCAAAAGAGATCGATTAGGCTTATAAATGACCCGTCCTTAACTTCTCACATGCAGTCCCTTGAGCATAGAAGGATGGTTTCAGTTCTTTCTTTGTATTATCGTTATTACAACGGCTATTGTGCTGGTGAATTACATTCTTTGATACCATCTCCGGCTATCTTTGCGAGAAACACTCAGTTCGCTCATTCACATCATCAGTATGCAGTACAAATCTCCACTTGTCGTACCAAACGGGCGCAATCCACAGTTTTCTACACGGCTTCTAAACTCTGTAATGATCTCCCTAGTTCCTGTTTTCCTCTCACTTATGATATGAGAAAATTTAAGGTAGCTGTTCAAAGGCATCTATTGGCAATTTATTATCCCTCTATCCATCCTCCTAAGTGTTCCTGAGTGCTTTAGCATGATAGGCCTTATTTAGCCTGTTCAGGTCCACAATCATAAAAAAAAAACTGTAGGTAAAAGGACTAGTTTCAACTTACATATCCAGTCTTTTGTTAAATGCTTGCATTTTAGTCATTATACAGGGTTAATTGAAAGATTGGTTCATTTTTAAGAGCGAAATTTACTGTAAAAAATGTTATTTTTTGACGAGGTGACTTTGCCATTGTTTTCCTGTCAGTGTTGGCAGTATATTTATTTATGTTTGTTTACGCAAGACCTATAATCACTATTATGGTTTTATCTGCTGAAAATTGAGCAAAAACTGTTGCTATCGTTGAATATGGTCGTAATTATGCATATGTTGTAAGAATACTTGGAGTTAATCGCTCTATCATCAAAAGAGTGGTCGAACGTTTTAGACAAACTGCCAGAAATAAGCGTAGGGCAGGTAATGGCATAAAATGAAAAACTACTGGTACTGATGACAGATTTCTTCAAGTTGCAACTTAACGAAATCGTCATTTAACATCAAGACAGTCAAGAAATCAACTCTAAGAGTTCCCAAATACAAATATTAGTCTGTGGACAGTTCGCCGGAGATTGAAAGAGTTTGGTTTGTACCGTTGCAGACCAGCAAGTGGACCCAAATTACTTCCGAGTCGCCGAGTAGCTAGTCTACAATTGAACATTTACATTGGATCTTAGGGCAATGGAAAGATGTTTTTTATGAATCCAGATTTTGTTTACATTCTCCAGGTGGACGGAAAAGAGTATGGAGGAGGAATGGAGAAAAATTTGCAAAGTGCACGTTCAGTCCTCACCTGAGCTATGGAGGAGGTTCAGTAAGGGTGTGGGCAGGAATAACGAGGAAGGCTTGTACTGACGATTACGTTGTACCTTTTAGTGAATTTATCGGCGATGGCTTTATCCTGATCAAGGATAATGCGCGGCCTCATGCCGCAATGTGTGTTACACAATACCTTGTGGATGTGGGTATTAATAAAATGAACTGGCCAGCATGTTCGCCTTATCTTAACCCCATAGAGCATTTCTTGGACATGCTTGGTAAGCGAGTCAGAGACTGCGAAGTAGCTCCAGCTACGGTAAATAACCTTCGTTTAGCCCTTCTCGAGGAATGGCAAAATATTCCTCAATCTGCTATTCGTAACCTTATCGACAGTATGAACCGGCGCCTGCAGGCAGTTATACAAGCAAGAGGAGGTAATACAAAATATTGAGATAAATAAATTAGTTTTGTTAACTGCAATAAATAAATTTTCCAATTTTCTTTATGTAAGTTGTAAGTGTTTATTAAAACTTAACAATATATTGTTGCCTTTTTATTACACTTAAAGACATAAATCATAAAACAGAATGTAGGAAAGGGATGGTTCTTAACAGAGATGAGTATTTTGAAAGAGTTTGGTTACGAAATTATTCCACAGGGTCTTTTGAAATTAAGTCTGCATGACAACCTTTCAATTAACCCTGTATAATGACTAAAATGCAAACATTTAACAAAAGAATGGATATGCAAATTGAAATTAGTCCTTTTATCTCCAGTTTGCAAAAAAAAACATGAAATTTGGATTAAAAACAAAAAAACTATAAGACTTGGAATTTACCAACATATTAACTTGTTGCGTTTTTTTTGCACCTGAGTATATTATATATATATATATATATATATATATATATATATATATATATATATATATATGTATATATGTACGGGGTGGCCAACTAAGAATGCGAGGTACTGTATCTGGGAAGCTATACATCGTAGAGACTTGCGGAAAAAGTTATTACTAAAACGGCCAATACAAAAACCTGGAAAATATTTTCATGTTTCTGAAATGGCCGCTAGGGGGCGTAACTGTAATCTTGAATCTAAGAAAGTGATGTTTCTGAGAATTCTGCTATATTAACCTAATCAAAAAATAACTGACTTTTGAAGTCGAGGATAATCTGAACTTTTTTTGTTTGGCACTTTTTGACGTATCTATAAAGATAAAGTGGTGGAGGGTATTAAAATGTTTCCTTAAATCACCCCCCCGTATCTTCGAAACGGCTAATTCGATTTTACCAAACTTGGGCGTGTTGAAAAGGGCTTTTCTTGGGCTACGAATGTTAAAATAATGAAAGTTTTGTTAGTTTTACATGTCGTCGCTAGAGGGCTTTGTTCGACATTCCGACAGAAACGGTTAATTTGCAGATCAATAATGCATATTGTGCAGATTAACTCTCCCGTCACTACTGAAGGTGGCTTCATCGGTCTAAAGAATTTGAAATAAAAATTCTCTATTTTCGCGTATCATGCCTAACATCCAATGGCAATAGTCTAACCTTCGATCAAAATCTTCCTCTTTCAAGGCCTGATGCAAAACGACATTATATGGGTGCATTCTTAAAGTAATTAAAAAAAGTTTAAACGAATACCTGTATATTTTGATGATCATTAGAACTTACCTATGGTCCTTCAAAATATTTTGAACCGTTGTTCGTGATATGCCCAACTCAGTGGATAATGCTCTTGTGCTAACATGAGGATTTCCTTCAATATAGCCAAGTACACGGTTAATATGTTCTTGTGTTCCTGCAATTCTTTGCCGTTGAAACGTAGGCCGAAAACTACCATTGGCTCGTAAGCTCGCCACTAATCGGGGAAAACTCTTACATCGCAAGGACGCCGATTTGGATATCGAGCCGCATAAACTCTTTTAGCTACTGCGGCATTCTGAAGACATTAAAAATAAACCGCAAGCATATCAACAGCTTCATTATTCGTAAAACGCATTTTGAAAGCACAAAAATTGCTCAAAGTAACGCGAAAGTATTGACAACTATTGACAATTTGAGGACTATGTATGTTTTGTTTAAGTATCTGTTTCCATTGCCTGCTTCTATTAATTGTATTTTTCGTATATATCCACAGTGAATATGCATTTAAATAAACAAAAAATAGGCCTTTCATATAACCTTTAACATTGCTTACTTGCCCGTAGTAATTTCAAAAAGGGTGATTTTATTCTGGTGAATAAATTTACAAACATTTAAAATCGCAATTTCTAGGTAACCTATTCAGAGCCGAAATTTCTAGGTAGAAATTGAAACTGCAGCTTTGTCTACCCATAAGAGGCCTCAGCAATGCACAGAGTGATGGTCAGCATTTCGAGCATTTACGGGGGCATTAAAAACCTTCCTCCGTTAAATCCGTCCTTTTTAGGGCCACAACTTACATAATAGAAACAATTCCAGAAAAATATAGTTAAAAAAAATAAAAAGTTAAGGGATTTTCGTATAAAGATTTCTTTGGCTGATATTTTAGGTTAGGAACAAGATATCGAGATGCGGTTTTCGCGAGCTTGTTTAGCCATCATTTAGCTACTTGTTCATGAAAAAAAGTCATACCAATGCATTTAATTTTCTTGCGAAAATTAACCGTTTCTGTCGGAATGTCTAATAAAGCCCTCCAGCGACGACATGTGAAACTAACAAAACTTCAATGATTTTAACATCTGTAGCCCAATAAAAGCTCTTTTCAACTTGCCCAAGTTTGTTAAAATCGGAGTAGCCGTTTCGAAGATACCTGGGGCGATTTAAGGAAACATTTGAATACCCCCCACCACTTTATTTTTATAGATACGTCAAAAAGTGACAAACAAAAAAAGTTCAGATTATCCTCGACTTCAAAGATCAGTTACTTTTTTATTAGGTTAACATAGCAGAATTCACAGAAACATCACTTTTTTAGATTCAAGATTACTGTTACGCTCCCTAGCGGACATTTCAGAAACTTGAAAATATTTTCCAGGTTTTTGTATTGGCCGTTTTGGTTATAACTTTTTTTTGCGCAAGCCTCTACGATGGATAGTTTCCCAGATCCAGTACCTCGCATTCTTAGTTGTCCACCCTGTACCCACTGCGTCCCAAATTGGTGCTGCATGTCTGGCAATCTCTGTTATCATAACAGCTGCAAAATCGGTCAAATGGACAATGTTTCTCAGGATTCTATTCTATTACTATTCATTAGTAATTGTTTTTGGTTTTTGAACAAATCGCGGGAAACCAAAATGGTGCATTTTTGACAGACCCCTGTAGCTCGGTTGTTAGAGAACATACCGTATTTTGGTTTAAACATTTTCTAGGTACTTTTTTAAGAACTTTACAATACATAATAAAACAAAAGAACATCTTATTCAGATTTCGAGATGACTATAGCTTTCTTTTTTCTTATGGACGCCATATTGGATTCTTAATGCGTTAAATAGCATTTATTTCCTCTTTTCAAAAAGGTATCACAACATGGTATTTTCTTTTCAATGAATACTGAAATAAGAAAAAAATACTAGTTACCTGTAAATCGCAAAAAATTGTTAATCAACTTAGGCCAACGTTCACTAATTAATACCTCTTTCAATAGGCAACTGAATGCTTCAATGATTATGAAAAAGTACAAGCTAGACAATTAGGAAATTATCCTTGAATTCTTATCGATAAAATTTATTGAACGAATGAAAAACAGATATATATATATATATATATATATATATATATATATATATATATATATTCGCGCTGTAAACACAAACAGGAGAATTGGAGAGGAAGGATACCGACCAATATTGCGGATGGTACTTTTCATTCAATAGAAAATCTGCACAAGTACAGGACAATAGGGAACGCTACAAATGTTGTTTTCCAACAAATGAATACCGCCGTAAAGTACCTGGCCACGACAACGATGGAAAATCCATCAATTAGCGGACCAATTTTGGGGAATGTTCTGGCTGCCGTGAAAGGAATTCTCCCAAAGTCAAATCTTATACGGAAGACCATTCAGAGAGTAAGAATAAACACGTCCAAAGCACCGGAAAATCCAGAAACTCGTGAGGCAATTAACATTCCACAAGAGTGCTCACTATACGAGTACAGCTCTACCAATTTCGAGAATTTTTTGCTAGCGAATTCTGAAAGAGTTCGGGTGGATCTACAGCGAATAGAATTGTTTGCTGTCAGATAAGAGCGCAAAAACTTACCTTAAATTTTTCAACATGATAAGAGAAACTTGGCCAGAATTGAATCCGAAAAGCATCAGCGTGGATTATGAATTAGGCATTCAGCAGGCGATACGACAAGTTTTCCCAGAAGCAGAAATTTGTTCCACAAGAGGATGTGATTACTGCAATTGCCGAATTAAAACATTATTTTCCAACTGAATTCGAACCTATTTTGGGATAGTTTACCAATAATTAAATCGGTCACCTGAGAAATAATGGAACCAGATTGCCGGCAACGTTTCCATCGACGATTTGGTCTGTTTACTTTCGTGCTTTGAATGGAAGAGACAGAACTAATAATTTCGCGGATGCATGTCACTGCCTGCTGCAATTGGCCTTCGAATCTGGGATTGCTTATGCTATACTATAGACCTTCATAGAAAATTTAAGGGAGGCTCAGGCAGCATATGATGCTGACTACGAAAGAGCAATAACTGGGCGCAATTGCACAATCAAAGGAAGCCGACGAAAGAACTTTAAATAAGGTGGCGAATTACAATGGACAACATATCACTGAATATCTTAGAGGGATATCCCACAATTACAATATGGAACGAGATTTTGTAATATTATCGTATTTATCATTATGAATTCTACATGATTAATCAGATTAAAGAATTTCTACATTATCAGATTTGTTACTTTCCGTCTTATAAAAATTATATTTCGCCGTCGCCGATTTGGCATCGCCAAGTTGCCCATCGTCGATTTGATATCGCCTAGTTGACCGTCGCCGACTTGGCATCGCCGAGTTGTCGCGTACCGTTCTTCGTTAACCTTGGTAGAAAGTTCTTCTGTCTCAGTCTCCATCCTGCGATATGCCTGTTCTGGAAGATTACAATGTTGACAACTCTGACCGGCTTCAATTTTTATCTACAACTAACCCTGCTTGCCATAGTGGAAAAACATTTGCTATTTCAGGTGATCTCACACAAATACTTTCTGAACCAATAAAAATCCTTGATAAACCTAACAGTACTCTCCTATACGTCTTATTACATCAAATTCACGTGTTTAAAATTTCTTTCCATACTAAGTCGAAAATTTTTATATTTAGATTTGTTTACATTAAACCAACCAAACGAATTCATTTTCGAAGCAATAAGTCGACTGTCTCAGACGGTATCCCAGCTATTGGCTTGAAGCGTTCTCCCGAACTAGTGGCAGTTCAATCTAAGCTTTATTTGATCTTTATGTCTTTTGTGGAATTTCCTTTATGATAGAAGTTAGCCGATGTACATCCTTTTCCCAAAAAAAGGCGATATGACCGATCCATACAACCACGTGGAAAAAACCATCAATCAGCAATTGACCTCTCTCGTTGAGATTAACAAGCTCCTTATTGACCACCCATATGGTTTTAGGCAGAATCAGGTGATCTTTTTTTATATGTGACCCAGGTTTAGAACAGTACATTGTAACAATCCGGTGAAGCGGTTGTTGTCGCTTTAGATATCTCAAAAGCATTTAGCCTCGTTTGGGTTAGATTTAGAATATAATTCTCACGTGTGGGTTGATGCTCACCAATACGCCCTCATTAGCGATTAGACTCATAAATAATCCGTCCTTAACTTCTGACAGATAGTCCCTTGAGCATGTAAGAATCATTTCAGTCTTTCTTTACGTTATCGGTATTACAATGGCCATTGTGCTACTGAATTACATTCTTTGATACCATCTCGGCTCACCATTACTAGAAATACTCGGTTCGCTCATTCACATTATCAATACGTGGTACAAATCTCCTCTTATTGTACAGTGCTGGCACAATTTACATTCTTCGACACGGCTTCTAAACTCTAGTTGGCAATTCAATACTACTTATCCCAATTCATTAGTGTTCCTGAGTGCCTTGGTACGTTAGGATAAACTTAGCCTGTTCAAGACCACAAAAATATAAAAAAAATCGTTATTAAAGTTCTTATTCATTTAATGTATTTTCACGTCAGTCACAGCCTAACAAATTTTAGATATTTTGAATAATTCTGTGTTACTAATTTAACGAACTACATCCAGGTTGCTATGTCTCAAACTATGTTGGTAAACGTGTGAACGTTTATTGAACAATTAAATATTTATTATTTATTAGCAATTTGGTGGTACTGCCCAAAAGATATCTGGGTTCCGCATTGATAGTAGTCAATTTAAAAGACTCCGATTACAGACACTACGATCTAATAAGTTATTGCCAGTTATATACGCTAACCACGGAATCAATGTTTTATGAGAATCCTCCAAAAGACTTCATTACACTGTGTGACTGCAGTGGAGTAAGTAACAACAATGAAAGCTTTAAATAAAGTTAATAGTCCCATTTCTAGTATACTTTAATGCATCTAACAAAACTTACACTGAAAATAATCAAAGCATTTGCAGCATATATCCAAGAAGGAATGCCTCTTCAAATTAACAATATTTACATGCTAAATGTTAATTATGTTTTCCATGCGGGAATGAACCTAATGAAACCTTTTATAAAACGTCATATTATGGAAAAGGTGTGCAGTTCCAAACCATTTGTTGTTATGATGATATTTTTCTTTTAGATAGAAATGCACCGAGATAGTAATATTCTAAACAGAATTCCAAAGGAGTACCTTCCTAAGGAGTACGGCGGTGATTTGGAATCAATCCATTTTTACCATGAAGAAAATCTAAAGAAATTACGTACACTTAGACCTTATTTTAAAGCACTAGATGAACAAGTCTATGACTAAAAATTGTATTTATTAATAAAGATTTAAACACATTATGTAGTTTTGACGTCACAATTTTGGAAAGAAAGAACTATCTTCATTATACTATAAAAGTTGCCTTAATGTGAGTCGCAATTTATCAATCGAAATGCTAAAAACCTGATATAAATTTGATAAGTTAGTCCAGCATCGGATCAAAACAAAGGTTTAGAGCACTTGGATGCGAGAGGAAGAATGTATTCATTTCTCCGCAAAAGTTGTTAGTGGCTCTTTTCGTAATAATCGAGACGGGAACAAGAACAGTCCTACAAAATTCGAAATAAATCAATCTGATGTGGCATCAGTCACAGTTGAAGTTGAAGTTCTGTTCCAAGTTGCCCCACTGTTTCAAGTAACCTCACTCTACTGTACTTACTTCCCATATTATGAAAACTAAAATAAAATGAAAAAAAATGTTCAGAAAATTTAATTTTATTGAAAAGTTTAATCAAATAAACGGCTGTCAAAAAGCTTCAATGATGAACTTGATTTAATGTTTTAATTGACAGTAATGCAGGTATAATGAAAATAAAGTTATTTCTTTTAACATAAATCTTAACGTAAACCTCAACAAATGATTTCATCTGAGATTTCGTATAATTCTAATTTTATATATCATATGTTTGATGTTTAACCTTCCTTATGATATAATTTTCAACCCGTGAGGGCGTTTTCGCCCTAATTAGAATACCTTTGGCCGTATTAAGACTTTTTGGCAGTTCAGCCCCCAGAGGGTAAGCAAATGTGAGCGCAGGGGTCCGAGTGGAGGTTGCTCCTCAAAGGCCCTTATGGCTTCATTAAGGCGTGGCTATGACTAGACTACACCCATTTCTTTTTATCTGATTAGAGAGACGAGCAGAACGAGCGAGCCGAGAGAGAGATAAGAAAAGCACTAGAAACGGGGGAGACGAGGGAGAGGCGAGAGACGAGAGAACCGATATAGACGAGAGAACCGATAGAGACGAGGGAAACGAGAAATGCGAGGGAGATGGGAGAGAACAGAGGGAGGCTGAAGAGGCGAGAGAGACGATAATGATCAACTTTTATTACAGAAAATATTCATTAGTTTAAAAATACATCACTAGACTGCAACAAGCAATTCTGCTTTTAAAAATACACTACATCTAATTTAACACTTATGACTCATAATTAAATTGCCTACAGTGTTGTCAGACAAAACAAATGATTTGATTGATTAATCGATTTGCTTGACGGTGTCTCATGAGTTAGTATGCATTAGCGCTTTTAGTCACGGTTTAGGGTTAGTATTGTCAGAAATCAGTATTTTTTGAATTTAGGGTTAGTTTTGCAAGTTGTAACTTAATTCAAATGAATTAGAGCCTGTGTTTGAAGTGAGAGTTGATTTTTTCAAGCTGTAACTTAAACCACATCAGCGTTTTGAAATGAAGGTTGTTTTTGATATAAGTCGTTATTCAAAATAGACAAATATGTGGAGTTAGATAAACTAATGGTCAAATTCCTGGAGTCAAATTCAAATTCCCTGCAGTTTCTTAAAAGCCAAGGTCTACTCGTTTACCTTCAACCAAACAAATCTACTTTTAAAAATAAGTGCAATCTAATTGGAGTCATGAACAAAGAACATGTACACCACAATTGCATTTTTGAAGATTTGTCTTTCTCGTAATTAAGTAATTGAGATTTTTTCCCAGACACGGTAGAAGAAATTGAATAGCGAAAGTTATTAACTACTTTATATTAATAATTGTTGGAAAGCATTAACTGATTTATATTGACCAGTTATAGACAAAACGTGTTAAGTGCATGTATCGTGAGTGTGAGCAGCAGGAAAAGGAAAAGAGCCACGTATTTCATTCCCTCGCCAAGGGGGAGGGCGGGCTGCTCGAGCTTTCTAAGCTCCTTCAGCCACAATCATGGATTCCCAGCATTCATACATACATTACGTATATATGCATGGTGGGATTAAGGATGGGTGTGGTCAGGATAGAATCGGAAGGAACGGAGTTAGGGTTCTGAGGAGGAAAATACTACCTCAGCATTCGCCTAAGTAGCCGCACATGGTGTGCATATATGTAGTGGCGATGCCGTTACATGTGTATGAAGAAAACCCCCTGAAAAAACCTCATACAAGGTAGACGGCAACGGGAATCGAACCCATTAGGTCCCGAATGCTATGCAGATCGTGTCATCACTACCCTACCAGCTCGGTATGTGAACAGCAAAAACCAGCCCTGTCAAGGCGTTTTTTCCATCTATTATTCTCTATCTATTAATCTCTATCTAACACGTAGTTTTATACGTCATTCTGACTTAGCTTACTGCTTTTGGTTTTGTATTGTTGCCTGTTTTCGTTATTAACCTATAAAAAAGAGATGTCATAGTTATACTAAAAAAAATTATTTCATTTCTTTTAATTTAAGTTCTCTCTAGATGAATATTAACCTCTGTTTGTCATGAAGTTTTAAACGTCTGTTAGACATAGATGGTTGTTTTTACGTTTACAATGTTGCTTAATTTTGTAATGTGCGTCTTATAAAAGATGCATAGTTAGCCTAAAAAAATCTTATTAAAATTATTTCATTTCTTTTAATTTCTATTTTGTAGATTGGAAGGTCGTGTGGTGTTCCACACAAGATATTTTAGTAAACAAACTTTAGGATCCTTTTCTATAAAGAATTCAGACTTTTCCACATATACTTGTTCTTCAAGTTCACTATGTGAAAACCCATGGTGACATCAAAATGTTAAATCGACTAATCTAATTCTACAGATAGAGCTACTAGACGTTTTTAAAGTAGCGTTACGGGCGACTGGTGAGAATGTTTCGAAATAGTCAATACCGTATGATGGAGAGGAACCTCTTGCCACTAGTCGCATATTTTATTTTAAAAATGGATTTAATGGAGGCTATATTAGTATCCCTAGGACGGTCAACTAACATCCACACATTATTACTAAAAAGAGCTATACTCAACTTTCATAGCTTCAATTAATTTGTCCTTATCAGAACAGTTAATTGCTTCATCTACAGATAATGGCTTTGAAGGATTAGCATAAGTAGCATACAAGTACCATCAGGATCCAACGAGTAGTCTTTCATCCAAACTGGAGGAGGTCGAAGTCTACCCCAAGAAGTGGAAGTAGTTGCTTTAACACTGGATTGGAAGAACTTAATGTTTCAACAACTACATGACCGTACAAATTAGCTGAATTTGAATGATACATTTGTTCTTCTGAATTTCTCGAAAAATCAATAGGAACATCATTGTTTATATTATTATTGGGATATTTAACGCTTCATTATTTATAGAACCATTTTATCCTCAAGCATTACAACGTCTTCAATTTTCCCTGGATACGATCAACAACCAAAAACTCTAAGATGGCTAAGATTAACCTTAAACTTACTCTAAAGTTCTTTAGGGGTAGAACCTTTTATAGCAACAGAAGGACTTCTATTTGTTAAATAGATAGCTGTTAATGCCGCTTCTGCCCAATACTGCTTGGACAAACCAGAATGGTGCAACAAAGCTCTTGCCTTTTCGATTATGGTTTTCTTGCAACGTTCTTAAACTCCATTTTGTTCAGGAGTGTAAGGCACAGTTAATTCATGAATAATACGGAATTGCTTTAAACAGATGAAACATTTTTCTTACAAAATTCAGTACCATGATTGGACCTTAACCTCTTTATTTTTAAACTAGTTTGAGTCTCAAAAACTAAACCCTTTAAATTTAGACATCAATTTTAAAAATAAAATAAAAAATAATAAAAAACTTTTTACGAGAATCAATAAAAATATACATATACAGGTTGCCCCATTTTCGTATGTTTTACGGGGTATCTCGCTTATTTTTTAGGTTAGAACCTTGCGGTTTTCGCGACACCGTGCTATTTTTTAATGAAACCAAAGATGTACTAATCAAATTTGCCATAACCATCTTAGTTTGTGTGCTACAGGGTGATTTTGGAAAAATTGCATTTTCAGTCATCCCCTGTAACTGTTATTATCAGACATATTAAAAAAGTAAAAACTGATATTTGTAAATTTTTTATGTAGAATCCAGATTTTCTTTAGAAGTCACAGTTTTTGAGATATTGACATAACCTACTTTTTTTTATGGGACACCCTATATATTTTTTTAAAATCTTTTCCCCTTGCCAAGAGCTTTTCAAAAATATAGCATAGTCTATATTTATTTTTTAAATAACGTGACAAAATGATTTTTTTCTATAATTTACATTGATAATAGTGAATAGCCGTGGGTAACCATGGTAACGCAAAAAACAAAATAATTAACGTTCTAACCATTACTTAGGTATTTAATTTGTGAAGTTTCTGCTTCTCTCAAATTATTCCTGGTTACATTTTCCCAAATTTAGTGCTGATATTTATTATTATTCCTTGTTTTTGTTTATTGTTATCGTTCCTTGTTGTAGTTTAATTATTTTTTAATATGGCTCGAAACCAAAAATTTGAAAACTTTGAGAAATATGATATGAATACCTGCTTCATATTATCAACTGAAAACGCAGACCAGGCCTGAGAACTCTATCTGAACAGGTCAGTTAATCTTTACCTTAGAATTTGTATTTACTTTATATACCTATTTTGTCATATAGGTATCCCGAAAGAAGACAACCCGACAGAAGAATACTTCAAAAATTAAAATTTAATCTTTGTCAGCATGGATGTTTTGACAAACCTCGACCCCGAGTTTATAACAAAGAGAACGAGGAATCAGAGATCAACGTTTTAGCAGTTGTTCAAGCCACTCATGAAATCTCGTGCAGGAAAATAGATGAAGAGACCGGTGTGTCTAAAACAAAAGTGCAAAGTATTCTAAAAAAACATAAATTCAAACCCTACAAGTATGAACTTGTTCATCATCTGCACCCTGGTGATGCCGAATGTAGATTGGAGTTCTGCAATTGGTTTATAAATACGAAAACTCAGGACAATAATTTTGAAAAAAAAATAATTTGGTCAGACGAGGCACATTTCACAAGTTCGGGAATTCTTAATAGACACAACTCGCGGTTTTGGAGTCAAAAAAACACCCAAGTGATTTTTCCTAGAGAGCGTCAAGGCAGGTTCGGATTTAATGTCTCCTGCTTTATTTTTAAGCGAAAATAATTTACAAGATTTATGAAGAAAACCTAAACTCTAATGGGTACTTACAATTTCTACAAGAAAAAACTATGAACATCTTAGAAGATATTCCACTGGCTCAACTGAACGATATATTCTTCCAGCAGGACAGGGCTCCAGCCCACAATGCTAGAATAATACAAAACTGGCTAAATGAACGTTTTCCCAGAGATGGATTGGAACAAATAGACCTTTTCGATGGCCACCACGATCACCGGATCTCTCGGTTTTGGATTTTTTTTGTGGGGGTATTTAAAGAATAAAATTTATTCAAGGCAATATGCCAACATGCAACAATTAAAAATTGCAACGGAAAATGCTTTTGCAGAATTACGAAGACAATAATTTATTTTAGAAAATGCTATTAAAAGAATTTATAAAGTTTGTGAAACTTGTAGGAGACATAATGGTCTGCAATTTGAACAATATTTGTGATTAATTAATTATTTTATTTTTTATCAATGGAAATTATAGAAAAAAATCATTTTGTCACGTTATTTATAAAATAAATATAGACTATGCTATATTTTTGAAAAGCTCTTGGCAAGGAAAAAAAGATTTAAAAAAAATATATAGGGTGTCCCATAAAAAAAAGTAGGTTATGTCAATATCTCAAAAACTGTGACCTCTAAAGAAAATCTGAGTACGCCACTGGATTCTACATAAAAAATTTACAAACATTTTTTTTACATTTTTAATATGTCTGACAATAACAGTTACAGGGGATGACTGAAAATGCAATTTTTCCAAAATCACCCTGTAGCACAAAAACTATGATGGCTATGGCAAATTTGATTAGTGTATCTTTGGTTTCATTAAAAAGTAGCAAGGTGTCGCGAAAACCGCAAGGTTCTAACCTAAAAAATAAGCGAGATACCCCATAAAACATACGAAAATGGGACAACCTGTACATACTTTGAACCGCTCCAACTGGTTTCCGTCATTGGACCACAGATAATCCATTAGCTCTTCTGGCTTACCCCTTTGGAAAACTTCCTCATTTGTTTCCAAACAATGCACACATAAGGAATTTGCATACTCTTAAACATTGACAACACCAGCTAGTTTATTTGTTAATAAAGAAATGCTACAGTTACTGAGATGCCCAAGACGTACATGCTAGGTTTGCTTGGAAATAACTTGATCTAACTTGTAAATACTACCAATTTTGGAATCGGTAAGTTCAGTTTGTCCAGAAATATTTACCTCGTTTCGTTAAACTTCAAAACTATTTTCTTTAATCATAAGAACAAGGCTTTATCTGCCATCCTACTTACAGTTAATAAATATGCAGCTACATTTGGAACATATTTTACATCGGTAATAGTTCCAACAATGCTTGTTTGATGGACTGAATTTAATAAAGGAGTAACAGCACTACCTCTTTTGTCAGCAGTACAGAAAGAAGTTTCTACATGGGGGTTAAGATTCTCCATCCATGAAAAAAGAAGAGTTTTGTTGTCCTCTGACTTGAACAACTTCGATCTATTGCTCTTAGATTAAGATTTAGTGTATTTACCTTTAAACTGAGAACATTTTAGCCTAACATGACCCTCAACATCACACTCGTGGCAAACTATACATTTCTTTTCATATTCCTTTGCAGCCAAAGCCGACGGTGTAGAATCTTCTCTCAATCCACCGCGATCTTCTTCCACCAGCAAGGTTTTAATGACATTCTCACTCTTTATTCTGGTGTGGGTGGCACCATAACAATGTAGCATAGTTTTGTATGAATCTGGTAAACCACTTAGCAATAACAATTTCACTACCATGTACGGTTATTTTTATGTCTGATAACTGGTGAACTAGGGATTTAATGGCACGTACATATTATAGAATTTACTGAAAGTCTTATTTTGGCAAGCGCTCTCTGATCTTTTTCTTGGTCTACACCTTCGTTGAGAACACATAAGCAATTAAAGTCATTTTCATTTGGAAATTTGAATTGTCATCATTTTTATGACTTTCTAGTTTTTCTATATCCGGTACACAAGCAGAACCCATGTAACCAGCTTGGATCGCTACAGAAGTTTGGACATTATTTCCAGTTGATTGTCTGATTTAAGATGTCTTTACTTGATAACTATAAAAAATTAAAACTATAAAGTTAGTGACTGTAGAGCTTACACAGTCTGCAACACAAACCATAGCCAATACACTTGTATCCTTGGAACTTATT
The DNA here is from genome assembly GCA_036346205.1 of Vesta saturnalis. NCBI lineage: Eukaryota > Metazoa > Arthropoda > Insecta > Coleoptera > Lampyridae > Vesta > Vesta saturnalis. Next base: position 19,895 of record JARFJB010002476.1, on the reverse strand, counting down.
TCAAGAATGAAATTATTTGGAGGTGAATGCCCTCGCCTTATTCATTATAAAAAATAATCGTTATACATGACAATAGTAGAAAGGGGCCGTAGCGCAGTGTTTGATCCTGACCCTCGAGTAGCGCCAGAATAGGTCAAAGCCTCCCTGCATACGTCCATTTTAGCTTTTAATTCCAGCTCCCGCGGGTTAGGCAAATATAGATACGCATTTTAATTGCGAGCTTCTTTTCAGGCACCATTTTCAACCCTTCATGACGTATTTATGGTGCTCTCCCTATAATTAAGGCCATTTTGGCAATAATAAGAGCGTTTTTTTTGGTATTTGATTCATTGTGCGAACAGAATTTCAGTTATAAATCAATTTTAAGACCTAAACTAATATAGAAATAAATGAAAGATAAAGTACTTATAGGTGTTACCCAGCCATTAATATAATATAACTATTTTATTGACTTCCTCCGTTATGTAACCACCAATTTTGATAACTGCTTTCTAGGATGTTGATTTCTAATCAATTTCTACCAACTTTATTCCACCTAATACAAAAACAAAAAAAATGTGCAAGACCAGGATGATTATTTGAAATCAATTCCTGCCAACCTTATTCGAATTAATACAAAAACATAGTATACGACTAAACTACTGATTTGAAATCAGCTTCTGCCAACCTCATTCGATTTAATACAAAAACAGTGTGCAAGTCTAAGATGTTGATTTGAAGTCAGTTTATGGTTTTATACCAACCTTATTCCATTTAACTCGAAAACAAAACCAAGATGCAAGACTTGTTTATCTTTGATCAGCATCGGCCAACCTTATTCGAATTAATACAAAAGCAAAACTAGATGCAAGTCTAGGATGTTGATTAGAAATCAGCTTCTAGCAACCTTATTGTCATGTATAGTTGAATCTGTCTCCTAATTCTGTATCTAAACGTCGTATAATATACAGAGCGTTGTATTTAAAAAAAACACACAAGCACGAGCACGATCACGAGCACGAGCACAAGCACAAGCACGATCACGAGCACGAGCACGAGCACGAGGCCGATCACGAGCACGAGCACGAAAACGAGCACGAGCACGAGCACGAACACGAGCACGAGCACGAGCACGATCACGAGCACGAGCACAAGCACAAGCACGATCACGAGCACGAGCACGAGCACGAGCACGAGCCGAAAACGAGCACGAGCACGAGCACGAACACGAGCACAAGCACGAGCACGAGCACGAGCACAATAACGAGCACGAGCACGATCACGAGCACCAGAACGATCACGAGCACGAACTCGAACACGAGATCGAGCACGATCACGAGAACGAGAAGGAGAACGAGAACGAGCACGAGCACGAGCACGAACTCGAGCACGACCGCGCTCACAAGCACAAGCAAAAGCACAATCACAAGCACAAGCACGAGCACGAGCACGAGCACAAGCACAAGCACAAGCACAAGCACAAGCACAAGCACAAGCACAAGCACAAGCACAAGCACAAGCACAAGCACAAGCACAAGCACAAGCACAAGCACAAGCACAAGCACAAGCACAAGCACAAGCACAAGCACAAGCACAAGCACAAGAAAGCACAAAGACAAGCACAAGACAACAAAATAAAAAAAGAAACAAACAAGAAGGAAAAAAGATTAAAAGCACAAGGAAGAAAGCAAAAAAGAAAGACGGCACAGGAAAGCACAAGAAAGACAAGCAAAAGAAAGCACAAGAAAGAAAAACATAAAGCAAAATAAAGCCAAGCACAAGCACAAGCACAAGCACAAAACAAGACAAGCACAAAACAAAAAACAAAAAACAATAAAAAAAGGACAACAGGCACAGGCAAAACGGAAAACACAAAAAGAAAGCAAAGCACAAAAGAAAAAAAAAGCACAAGAAATTTGAAAAGAAACAAAAAAGCAAAAGAAAACAAAGAAACACAAACAAGAAAGCACAAGCACAAGCAAAAGCACAAAAGAATAAAAAGCACAACAAAGCAAAGCAAAACACAATTCAAAAACAAAAACAAAAAAAACACAAGCACAGGCAAACACAAACACAAAAGCATAAGCAAAGAAAAACAAAAGAAAGCAAAAACAGCAAATCAAAAAGAAAAGCAAACAAAAACAAAAACACAAAACAGCACAAGCACAGCACAAGCACAAGCACAACCACGAAAAAAAAGCACAAGCAAAGAAAGCAAGACAGGCAAGGCACAGGACAAGAAAGCACAAGACAAGCAAAGCACAAGCACAAGCAAAAAAAAGCAAAAAAAAAGCCAAAAGCACAAGCACACAAGCACAAGCCAAGACAAGCACAAGAAACACAACACAAACAAAACACAAACAAGAAACACAAGCACAAGCAAACAAAACAAGAAACACGCAAAAAAGCACAACCGAAAACAAAAACACGCACAAGACGCAAAGCAAACACGCAAAAAACCCAAAACCAAACATGCAAACACAAACAAAAACACAAACAAGCAAAAAAGCCCGAAACAAAAACACCATAAGCAATAAAAAAACAGCACAGCCAAGAAAAGAAATCCCAAAAGCAAGCAAACAGGCACAAAACACGACAAGCAAAGCAAAAACAAAAACAAAGCACAAGCACAAGCACAAGAAGCAGGCACAGCAAGGCAAGCACAAGACAAGACAAGACGCAAACACAAGCACAACACAAGACAAGCCAAACCACAAGCACAAGCACGCCGCAACCACAAGACAAGCACAAAAGCACAAGCACAAGCCAAGCACAAGCACGCCACAAGCACAAGCACAAGCACAAGCAAAGCACAAGCACAAGCACAAGCACAAGCACAAGCACAAGCACAAGCACAGCACAGCACAAGCACAAGCACAAGCACAAGCACAAGAGCACAAGCACAAGCACAAGCACAAGCACAACACGCACAAGCACGCACAAGCACAAGCAAGCACAAGCACAAGCACAAGCACCAAAGCACAAACACAACACAAGCACAAGCCAAGCACAAGCACAAGCACAGCACAGCACAGCACAAGCACAGGCACAAACACAAGCAACACAAAACACAACACAACACAAAAAGACAAACAAGCAAACCACAAGCACACGCAAAACACGCAAACACAAAACAGCAAAACGCACAAAACGCACAAGCACGCACAAGCACAAGCACAAGCAGCAAAACACAAACAAGCACAAGCACAGCACGAGCACACACAAGCACAAGCACAAGCACAAGCACAAGCACAAGCACAAGAACAAGCACAACACAAAGCACAAGCACAAGCACAAGCACAAGCACAAGCACAAGAACACGCAAGGCACAAGCGCAAGCACAAGCACAAGCACAAGCACAAGCACAAGCACAAGCACAAGCACGAAAAAAGCACAAAGCACAAGCACAAGCCACGAAGCACAAGCACAAGCACAAGCACAAAAACAAAGCACAAAAGCACAAGCACAAGCACAAGCACAAGCACGCAAAGACAAGCACAGCACAAGCACAAGCACAAGCACAAGCACAAGCACAAGCACAAGCACAAGCACCCAAGCAAAGCACAAGACAAAGCACCAAGCCAAGCACAAGCACAAGCACAAGCACAAGCACAAGCCACAAGCACAAGCACAAACACAAACAAGCACAAAACACAACACAACAAAACACAAGACAAGCACAACCACACAAGCACGCAAACACAAACAAGGAAAACACGCAAACGCACAGAAACAAACACGCACAAGACGCACAAACACGCAAAACCCAAAAACCAAACAAGCAAACACAAACAAGAAACAACACAAACACGACAAGCACAGCACAAGCACAAGACAACACAAGCACAATTACAAGCACAAGCAAAGCACAAGCACAAGCACGCACAAGCACAGGCACAGGCACAGGCACAAGCACAAGCACAAGCACAAAGCACAAGCACAAAAGCACAAGCACAAAAGCACAAGCCAAGCACAAGACAAGCACAAGCACAAAAGCAGCACAAGCACAAGCACAGCACGCACGCAAGCACAAGCACAAGCACAAGCACCACAAGCACAAGCACAAGCACAAGCACCAAGCACAAGCACAAGCAAAGCAGACAAGCCACAGCAAACACAAGCACCAGCACAACAAACACAAGCACGCACCAAGCACAAGCACAAGCACAAGCACAAGCACAAGCACAAGCACAAGCACTAGCACAAGCACAAGCGTAAACACAAATACAAGCACAGACAATCACAATCACAAACAAAAACACAATCACAAGCACAACCACAAGCACACGCAAACACGTAAACACGAAAACACGCATAAACGCACACCCGTAAAACAAACACGCACAGACGCAAATTTGCAAACACGCAAATACCCAAAAACGCAAACATGCAAACACGAAAACATGAAAACACACAAACACGCAAACACGCAAACAGGCATAAACGCAAACCCGTAAAAACATGAACACGCACACAGGCATAAATACAAACACATACACCCGCAAACAAGAAACACGGAAACACGTACACACCCAAAAACGCTAACCCAGCTTTCTATTCAAAATATCGGCTTAATTTAGCTTACATCGTGCAAAAACGAGAGGTTTTTGGTTAACTTAATACTATCGTGCGAGCATTGACCTAACCACGTGTTTGCGTTTTTGTGACGGTGTATGTGTCAGTGTCCGAGGCTGTATATGTTTGCGCCACGGTCTGTGCTTTTGTTTGTGCCTGTGCTTGTAATTGTGTTAGTGTTTGTGTTTTTGTTGGTGTCTGTGATTTTCTTTTCTCTTCTTTTTTGTTGTTGCGTTAAGATTTAGAGTTTATAACATTAACGTAGACTTCTAATTTATGCTTGTAATTTTGTGGTTAATAGTAGTAGCAGACTATCATTTTTTATGTGGGTTGCTTGAAAACTTTTCTGTCTTTCTTATTAATTACTTTCAGATTTAATTCTTTTTAGGCAATGATAGACATCTGGCTGGTATCTTTTTCTTATTTACATCTAAGTTATGTTATGATACGGTTGAGTTAAAACCGAAATGCCATTTGTAAGGAGAGCTCTTGCTATAACTACGGTTTCATTATTTTATTTTGAGTTTATCCCGATTTACGATACCCGTTGTTTGAGTACTCATTTACTGTACATAATACGTTTGGATATTTAGACTAGTATGCCTTCGGCGAGTGTATGTTATCATTTGAAGTGTACTTAAGGTTTGGAGTTTATTATTCTTATTATTACCAATTGTATCAACAAAGATTAAACCGAGTTGTCTTAATTTACCAGTAATTGTTTTCTTCACTACTGCGGTTTAGAAGTGAAACCCTAACCGAACCTATAACCTTCTTGGACCGTGTCCAACTTTATTTTTAACTGTAGCGTATCTTTTACTGTGTCATAGCACTTTTTTGGCCTAAGGGCGATATAAAACTAAATCAAGTAGTGCCCTTTTAAACTCTGTGTATCTACGCCAACCATATGCCCACGCATCTAAGTACCTAACAGACCGATTGAGCTTACGGCCTTACTCCTAATAGCTTGTGTTTGTGTTTGCGTTTGTGTTTGCGTTTGCGTTTGCGTTTGACCTTGCGTTTGCGTTCGCATTTGCGTTTGCGTTTACGTTTTCGTTTGCGTTTGCGTTTGTCTTTGCATTTGCGTTTGCGTTTGCGTTTGCGTTTGCGTTTGCGTTTGCGTTTGCGTTTGGTTTGCGTGCGTTCGCTTTGCGTTTGCGTTGCGTGGTGCGTTTGCGTTGTTTTGTCATTTGCGTTTGCGTTTGCGTTGCGTTTGCGTTGCGTGTTTGCTTGTGTTTGTGCGTGTCTGTGTTTGTGCTTGTGCTTGTGCGTTTGCTTGTGCTTGTGCTTTGTGCTTGACTTGATTTGTGCTGTGCCTGGCTGTGCTTGTGCCTGTGCTTGTGTGCTTGTGCCGTTTGGCTGGCTGGCTGTGCTTGTGCTGCTCTGTGCTGTGCTGCTTGCGCCTTGCTGCTTGTGCTTGCTGCTGGTGCTGGCTGTGCTGCGTGTGCTGTGCGCTGGCCGTGCTGTGCGTGCTTGTGCGTGTTGCTGTGCTGTGTGCCTGCGTGCTGCGTGTGTGCTGTGCGTGTGCCGTGCTTGCCTGTGCGTGCCTGTGTGGTGCTGTGATGTGCCTTGTGCAGCGCATGGCTGTGCTGGATTGTGGTTGTGCTTGTGCTTGTGCTTGCGCTTGTGTTGTGTGCTGGCTTGTGCTTGTGCAGCGGCTTGGCTGTGCTTGGCTTGGCCTGTGCGTGCTTGGCTTGTGCTTGTGCCTTGTTTAGCGTGCTTGTGCTTTGTGTTGGCTTGTGCTTGTGTTTTGTAAAACCAACATTCGTAGGAGCCAATTCAGAATGCCTGAGTCGCGTTACAATGTTGCCAACTTTGGCTTATTGTAAAATTTATGTCTTTTTAAAACAACGCCCTGCATATTATACTGTGTTCGAATAGAGAATTACGAGATAGATTCAACTATATATGACAATAAGGTAGGCAGAATCTGATTTTAAATCAACACCTTCGACTTGCATCTTGTTTTTGTTTATCTATAAGTCAAATAAGGTTTGTAGAAGCTGGTTTCGAATCATCGTCCTAGACTTGCATCTTGTTTTTGTTGTATTAAATCGAACAAGGTTGGCAGAAACTGATTTCAAATCAACATCCTAGACTTGCACATATGTTTTGTTTTTGTATTAAATCGAATAAGGATGGTAGAAACTGATTTCAAATCAACATCACAGACTTGATTTTGTTTTCTGTGTTAAATCGGATAACGTTAGCAGAAGGAATTATCAAAATTAGAGATGAAAGTAGTCTTGTCTGTCTTTTATGTGATTACCTCGTTCTTTCCTAACGCGGTATTTGAATAGTGAAGAATGTTATTGTTGGTTAGATAACTGGGAGATCCCCAACGCCGCAGAAGCAGAAGACCACTCTAATTGTGTTTTTAAGGTCTGTTTTCCTTTGAAGTAGTTAGGTAATTACGGATTTTTCCAAGAACGTCAGTGGCATTTAGTAGCGGTTACATAACTGAGGAATTCCATAAAATAATTACTTTATGTTACGGTTGCGTAAAACCGTTAAGTACTTTTTCTGGAATTGATTTCCATATTAGTTTAGGACTTAAAATTGAGTTGTAATTAAAAATCTGTTCGCACGACCAGTGGGATAGTCCTACAAGACTGGAGCACCAAAAAAAAAGCTCTTAATATTACCAAATCGGCTTTAATTACAGTGTAAGTACCATAAATACGTCATCAAGTGTTAAAAATGGCACCTAAAAAATTTGGCAATTAAGATACGTGTCTGTGGTTGTCTAACCCCCAGGGGCTACAAATAAAAACTACACTGGGCGCATGCGTTGAAGATTTGGCCTATTCTGACCCCATTCGAAGGTCCGATCAAAGACTGCTCTGCGAACCCTTTCTATTGACAATAAAGCAGCATTTTAACATCGTGTAAACTATTTTATTTTATTTTATACTAGTACGTAAGTAATTATAATAATTTATATATTGAGGACATAACTATGAGAATATGGCGTGAGTGAATGTTTAAAGCCCGACGAAGGAGGGCTTTTAAATTCCCGAGATTGAGACAGTTGTGCTGTAGATAGTTCGCGATATTGATGTTGTTAGGGATACTGTGAACTTTTAATTTCTATAAATATGATAATGTATGATTTTCATTAACGTTTGGTGCAATCGTTGCTTAGCAATTTTTGATTAATCAGTACCATAAAGCCAATTTATGCCCGCATTTGAGTGCTTATCAACAAGATAATAGTTCTAAAATAGAATAATAGTTATTTATGTATTAAGGGCATAACTAAGAGATCATCGTACGAGGGAATGTTTAAAGCCCGACAAGGAGAGCTTTTAAATTTCCGAGAGCCATAATTGATTGTTATGACCGTGGCACATACAATGTTTTGTCCTATTTTAGTTTCTAAAATTGTCAAACAAAATATTTAGTATTTCCGGCAAATTAGTGCAACTGTTGCTTAGCAGTTTTGGCCATATGCCCGCATTTGAGTGCTTATAAACAAGATTATAGTTCTAAAATACTAGTCGAATTGTGAACCCCTAATTAAACTGTTTTTATAATTAAATACTTTAGAAGGAATTGAACAGTTTATTAACCCTTCAGTGATAACGCGAAATCTTGCTACACGAGTGATAACGTCGGTTTGACAGACTGGTAGTGTTGTCGACCCCATAAATCGTTGTTTAAGTATGTTTAAACATTGAAAATAGAAAATATTGAAGAAAATACGAAATCAACACTTTTAAAAACTTTATTCAGACAGGTACACCGGTCAAAAACAAGCAAAAGACATTAAGAATAAAAATGGGGTCTAGACTTCTAAAAACTATTCTTAGCATATTTTAGTAAAAAAAAAAATGTATAAAATAAAAATAACTAAACTCTAGAAAGCATGGCACAAATTAGAAATTTTATTAATCGGTGTCCATTTCATGCTGATCAATACAATAGTCATAAATCTATATAAAATGCATATACATTTTCGGCATTTCTTGCAATTATATTTAGTTTTTCGTTTTTTTTTTGATGGACAATAATATCTGCCCGGAACAGTGTTTCTCTCTTCTGGAACATTTTCCTCAAGCTCTTTTATTCTAAGTCGCACTAATTTTGGGAAACGTTTGCTCAATGCTCTTCATCGCAAATGTTCCTCCAACAAACACAGAGCTAATTCTTCTAAAAATTGACTGCGAGGCGTTTTGCAAGAATTATTATTTGCAAGAAAAGTAACATGAGCGTTTATGGCCGCGACATTTAGAACACTAAAAAACTATCTTAGGCCACCTTCTTGTTGCTCGGGCTATTATAGCTAGCACAACATTTGTCGACTACATCCACCCCGCCTTTTGTGCAGTTGTATAGCATTATTATTTCAAGTTTTCCAGTTTACGGATCTATGCAATCATCATGATGGACAGTAAGAGATTTTTGTTTCGTTTAGGGATAATAAATGACACCAACGTACAATTTTCCTGAAGTCTAAACATAAAGGAAGAAATTGGACGTTTCTCTTGGACCAACTCGCTTGGAAATTGACGTTTGTGTTTTCTTAGAGTTCTTACTACTGCCAGTTTATGATTCTTGTACAAAAAGTTAGTTCTTTACTGGTATACCAATTATTTACAGTCAAGTTCCTTTTTGTGCCTGAAATTGGTTTGCATAATCTTTTTACTGCAGCGAATGGACTGTTAGATACATTATTACAGTGTGTCCCAGGATCGAGTTGACAAGAGGAAAAATAATTTTTGTTTTTGATTTTAGGACAAAAAGTAATTCTTTATAAAAAAATCCTGCTTGTCAAAAAATGATGTAACCATAGCAAAATCTTAGTTCAGATGTACAGAGTGTTGATAAATTAAGAATATGAAAATGCATAAAGAGTGAACTACCGTTATTTATTACGTTAGACGTAATGTTTGTAAATAAAAGTCGTTTGTAATACAAAATAAAGCCTAAATACAAAATTTAAAATATCAGTTTATAATTTTATGTTTTAGTTTGTTCAACATTGTAAAAATTGAATATGAAAATATAAGTGTTGTGGTGTCAATAATTGTGAACTGACAAACGTCATTGTGACATTTTGTACGGTGTTATTATCGTTTGTAAGTATTGTTCAGATATTTTTGTAAAAAAAAAAATGTTAACCAAAGAATAATGAATTTATTTAATTAAATGTTATGGAGTTGGTCATGTGTCATACGTTTATTCAATTGGTCGGTTCCATGAAAAATTCCCTAACAGAGCGGTATCGCGCGAAACATTGCGCAAACTTGTAAGGAAATTTGACAAAACTGGACATCAAACGGCGTAAGAAAATGTACCATGAGACAATGCGGCGACACTTTGGCCATGAACTCCGTGATAGGTACCCCTAAATTGTCTTTGCGGAAACGCGCACTAGGGGTAGGATTAAGTAAATCGCATTTAAAAAGAATTTATAAGGAAAATAATATGCTACCATGTAGACCAAAGTTTAGACATACCCTTGAAAATGGAGATGAAGAGAAAAGGTTGGAGTTTTGTTTGTGGGTTGGTGAGAATTATGTTAATAACAGAAGCTTTCACAGAATGTTTTTTTTTTACTGGCGAAGCAACCTTTTGCACCAACGGTCACGTTTCCTAAGAAAATAGTCGTTATTGGGCTAATGAAAATTCTAATCACGTTATTCATAAACGAAGTCAACGATATAAAAAAGTTAATGTTTGGTGTGGAATTTATTATGATAGAATTGTTGGCCATTTTTTATTACCGGAAATTTAAATCAACAAGGTTCTATGCACCTTTTAGAGACAAATGTATTACCTTTTATAAACTCTTTGCAACCAGAAATGCGGCGGAATATTGTCGGGCAGCATGATGGGTGCCCTGCACATTCCACACTTTTGGTACGACAGTGGTTGACAAATCATTTCAGAGATAGGTGAGTAGAATGAGACACTTGAGGACAAGAAACTGCGAGTGAGGACACGTGAGAGGGCTTTAGGACAAAATGGAGTGGTGGAAGCCCTGCTCACGTGGCCGTTGCCATGTTCCAACCCTATTTCGGCGGCTTCTTTTGGGGTGCGTTTTTCAGCCCCTTGATTGAATTTTCATCCCTTGACGGTATTTTCAACCTTAATTAATATTTTGACAATATTAAGTAGCCACGCCCCAGCTCGGACAAATTCTAAGTATTTTTCGGGGACTTTTCAACTCCTAGATGGAATTTTCTACCCATAGGATGTTTTTGTCCTAATTAGAATCCTGGAGGATTAATTCTTTGCATTCTGATTGATTGTGGTGGGAAATTTGAATTCTTATTCTAATAAGGGGCTAATCTTGTAAGACAGGTGTAGGGCTTCGCAACTTGCTCTCGGGGCTTCGCCCCCCTTGTCGTGATCGAAACTTGTTTGGGGGCTTCGTGCGTTGTAGTAACCCCACTGGCAGGAAATTTGAATTTGTATTCTAATAAGGGGGCCTAATTCTAACTTGTAAGGCAGGTGCAGGGCTTTGCACGTGCTCTCGAGGCTTTGCCCCCTTGTCGTGAACGGAACTTGTTCGGGGGCCTTCGTGCATCGTCGTAACCCCACTGGCAGGGGGCCCAATGCTAACTTGTAAGATAGGTGTAGGGCTTCACAACGTGCTCTCGGGGCTCAGCCACATCTTTCTTTCCAATGTTTTATTAAATCTTTTAGTCTCTACATACTGATTGTTTATTGCGAGAAATTTGAACTTGTACTCTAATAAGGGGACCTAATACTAACTTATAAGACAGGTATAGGGCTTCGCAACTTGCTTTCGAGCCTTCGCCTCCTGGAGGAATATCTAAAATTGTATTTAAGTCTTTGCAGGTATGGCGGGAACCTTAAATTTATCTAATAAGTTGGGGCCCTAATGCTAACTTGTAAGTCAGGTTTAGGGCTTCGTAACTTGCTCTCGGGGATTCGCCCCTTGTCCTAGACCCCTTGGCTGTAAATTTGAATTTGTATTCTAATAAGGGGTTCTAATGCTAACTTGTAACACTGCATAAATAAAGTTTGTTTCGATTAGGGTTTGAACCTAGGACTATTCTAATAAGGGGGCTAACTCTATTTCATGAGACAGTTATAGGGATTTACAACGTGCTCTCGGGCCTTCGTCCACCTGTGATGGCCCCGGAGCTTAAAATTTGAATTTGTTAGTGTAAAACTCATGAATGTTTTCTGTAATAGGGGCTGGTGTTATTGGAAATAAAAAAACCAAACAATCAGATCAATCACAATCAATCAAATCAATTAACCAAATCAGTCAAATCAATTAACCTCAATCAAATCAAAGATTTTCCCACTGTATAAACCTAGCCCATATGAGCGACCGTTCACTTTGTAGATAAGGCTAATCAACAAACAGAGCTGGTACTCTCCTTCATTTTGTGAGGGCACCGGTGTAGGAAACCAGTCGATCATCTGCAAATCAATCTCAATCAATCCAATCTCGATCAATCAAATCATAACTTGCAGCATGTAAAAGTCAGCTTACAATTCAAAAATACTGATTTGACTTAATATACAGCTTGCTAAGATAAACAGCGTTTCAAAAATACATGAGATAGCCTTCGACATTACTATCAATATCCAAGCATTAAGTTAGTTTGTAACACTATTGCAGGGTTTTACGTACAGTGCTAAAAATACGTTTTACATTTAAATTAGTTAAAAATGTCTATACAACAACAAATATATAACCAAACCCGAAATCAGACCAGTATAATATTTTACATAAAAAGAAAGTCTTGGCGGAAATACCTCTGACAAAAGGTTCTAGATTTATATTCATGACTGTACGCACTATTTCGTTTTTAAAAATGGGCAATTGCCGTAGGGCTACCTAAACAAGCCGACTTTCATTTGCAATTTCGATAATACAATGTGTGAATTGAAACTAACCCCGTTTTCGTTTCATAAGGCAGCTGTAGGAGTCGGCTTTATTTTACACAACGCTTATCATTGTCATCAGACAGCCATAATAATAATAATATCACTCAAATCCGGAAATACCTCTGACCAGCTCTAGATTTATAAACAAGCCCCAGCCCACCTTTTCGTTTATGAAAACGGAGAAATACCACACACACACACACACACACACACACACAAAACCACAACCCAACATACACACACAACAAACGCGAACACACACAATACACGACAAACACACAAAACACAACAACATACACACACACACACACACACACACACACACACACACACACAACACACACACACAACAACAACACAAACACACCCACATACACACACACGATCAAACAATAAACACACACACAAACACACAAACACACACACAAACAAACACATACAAACACACGTACATACACAAACACATACACGCAAACACACACAAGACACACACGCACGCACGCACGCACACGACGCCGCACACGCACGACGACGCACGACCCACACACACACACACACACACACACACACACACAACACACACAAACAAACACACACGCAGACAAAACACACACACACACACACACACACACACACACACACACACACACACACACACACACACAAACAAACACGAACACGAACACATACACAAACACACACACGAACATAAACACAAACACAAACTCAAGCACAAACACAAAATTGTAAACCTAATTTTGAAAATGTAAAATTTAGAAGGCAAAAGAATTTGTGGCGACACGTTTCAAAAACTAACATTACTTGAACTAGAAACATATTTTGGAGTACTGTTTCTAGCTGGAGTGTATAATACTAGTGGGGAGGCAACAGCCAGTCTGTCGGATAAAAATGTAAGTTGTCCAATATTCACAGCAACGATGTCCCTACAACGATTTCATGTAATTGCACGAATAATTCACTTTGACGATAAAAAAACTCGTCTACAACAACGCCAAACTAATAATTTAGCTCCCATACGGGACTTGTGGGATGAATGGGTTACAATTCTACCTGAGCTCTACAATGGTCACCTTTTAGAGACCGTTATTCTTTTAGACAGTACATCGCGAATAAACCTGCTACATACGGAGCCAAGATTTGGACTTCATGCGATTCTGTAACTGTTTATGCACATGACATGCAAGTTTACCCTGTGGAAAAAAGAAGGTGAACCTCCAGATAGAGGTCAAGGTGTGCTAAATCTTACTTATGGTCTAAAAGGTCACAACGTAATGTGCGATAATTTTTTACCTTGTACGATCTGGAGCAGATGCTATTGAAAAGAAAAACAACCATTTGGCACTATTCGCAAAAATAAACCGTGATTGCCAGCCGCATTGGTCTGCAACAGAAAACAAGTTCTTCTCTCAAAATTTTACTTTACCAAGAACACGTCGATAGTTTCCTATATTCCGAAACGGAATAAAAATGTTACGCTCATGAGCACCATGCACTATCCAATATCATGGACGTTTCGGCTTACAACGCTTATGTTCTGTGGTGCGAAGTAACTCCAACCTGGAATGCTGGAAAGCTTACAAAACGGCGACTATTTCTTGAAGAACTGGGTAATTCCTTGATCACTCCATTATTGCAAGAAAGAAAACGTCCCCTTCGAAGTATTCCTGCAGCTGAAATGATTATAAAGTCACGTTCTTCAACCAGTAATGCCGAAGTAAGGGAACAATCATCTACAACTAAGCGCCAAACATGTAATTTTTATCCCTCTTCAAATGATAATAAAACTAATATGGTATGTTGTAGTTACAGTAACAAAAATAAAATAACGTAATAAAATGTAATAAATAATAAGTACTACATCTTATTTCTTATTATTATTTACTGTTATATCAATTTAACGACAATATAACGACAACTATAGCCTCCCGGGTCACAATGACCTGAATATAATCAGTGAAACCGAAATGTTAACACAATAGGAGGGTTAACAATCACCATTCTCTAGAGCATTGGAACTATGTGAAACGTGTGTTTCGCTACCTCAAAGCAACAGAAAATGTAGGGATTATGTATAGACCGTGGTGCAAACTTACCTTTTTATTTAAGCGACAATTTATGAAAATGTAAACTTTCGCCATTGCTATACATAATAAAATTTTATCTTTTTTGAATTTTTTAATGGTGTATGTTAAATTATACAATCTAATTAATTTTTCAACTTTGACAAAATTGTTTCGACGTCTCTAACAATTTTAATAGATAATATTACTACGGACGAAGAAAACTGTAAGTGTTATCGAAACGTTTAGATTGTATAGTTTAACATACACCATTAAAAAAACCAAAAAAGATAAGTATCTCTTTGTTCAAGTCGCTTTCCAAGAGGAAGTAGTAATTTATTTTAAATTTTTTGTATTTGCTATACAACTTGGTTCTGCCTTTTTTTGGCAAATATTGACACTCAATTTCCGACTGTATTGGCACCCATCTCGTCACAATTGAATATTCTAAATGCGTGATACTTGTGTTTGTTATTTACTTCTTCAAGCTTGTGGTAAAATTTTAATACATCTTCATTGTTAAACCCCAATATTCTGTTTAAGCTTGTGAATTCTACTTTTCTTATTGATACATCGCCACAACGTTGTATGAAGCCTGATAGTCATCCCTCACAGCTCGTTTCGTAATTATATTGAAATCATTTTTAATGTTACTTGTATCAGTATATTCGTATGCAATCTGCCTTATTTGAGTTTTGTCACCCCAAAACATGATTTTAACAGTAATAACACATGATCCTTAAGTTCTTGTTCTTGTATTTCGTTAAAAACAGGTTTTTTGCCTACTTTGGGGCCTTGGGGAGGTATTTTCTTGAGTTGGTTTCGAATGGAAGTTCTGGGTATATCGAAGGTCTTTCTTACGGTACAAACTGGCAGTAAAACAAAGTAACAGATAAACTTGGCATTTACTCGAATATCCAGCGATAGGGGTAGGTTAGATGTACTAAATTTTGCGCACAATAGGATAGTTCATCGTGTATAAGTTCAAATAGGGGTTGAAACGACATAAAACAGAAAACAGGCGCCAGAGTATTTGAAATGTCCCAATAGGGGTTGAAATGCCTAATTACGCCAGTTCACAGCTATCTTCGCAGGCGGCACTGGGACCAGCAGATCTCGCTAACCCGAGAGCAGATCTCGCTAACCCGAGAGGCTTACAAATATTTGCTCGCTTATTTAAAATAATTGCGTGCCGCAAAAAATCAATCACTAAATTGATAAAAAAAACTATAATGTATTGTTACGTTACGTTACTAGGTATTCGGCGTTAAGGAAATTTCACTTCAACACAAAAAAACACTTTAATTCTGTATACAACCACTTGAAAATGAATTGTTTAAATTGCAATTTATTATGCTCAAATCATAATAAAAAAATAATAATAAATTGTACTAATAATGTGTTAATAAATACATAAATCGGTACCCACTTTTCAAAATATCTAGCAAAGTCATCATCGTCCAGATCAATATCTCTGATAGAGATAAGAGGTATCGATGGCGGTAGACCTACTCATACACCGCACTATTAACCACGACCTCTGTGTAGCGTCTTTGACTTCCGAGGGGTTAACAGACATAAATAGAGCTCGGAGAATATGCAAAATGCATATAAAGTGCATATAAGCATATTTTGACAAAATTTTATAAATGCATATGCATTTATTAAAAGTACACATGTTGAGCGATTTTCGGAACGAAATCGCAAAAAAAATTTAATTGTACTTATTTCTTTGTGAGCAGGTAAAGTAAGTACATCCTGCTAAGCGATCAGTCGGATGCCGCCGTAAAAGTAATATTATGGGTTGTTGCCGGATGCTTAATAATGGAATTTTCGTAATTTCTATTATTAAAATCGTCCTTCATTTTTATAAGTGATTTTAGCCAATAAAATCATTTGCTGCCAGCCCCATTTAAATTTAAGGTTCGAAGAAAAAAACTTGCATTTACTTTATTTTGTTTTATTCCAATTTTCTTCACTGATGTATTTATCAGAAGTGTGTGAAAATACGAAAACAAAATGCTAATAAATCGGTTCTTCTCAAGAAGTGGATTAATAATAATATCGATTTTAAAGTCATGATGACAACCATATTTTTTCACAGTTTGCTACAAAAAGGTAAGTCTTATTATGTCTAATTGTTTTACTTTTCAAAAATATATTTTAAATTCCCATATTTTCAAACAAAAAATTAAACTGTTTAATAAAAATTGAAATTAAAATTTTTATGATAAAAACTTACAATCCAAACTAAACTTCAAAATTGTTTTTTTTTTAAATAACCAAATAATTAATAAATTAACTATTGAGATTCAGCAATTTTAATAAGTACTTACATATTTAATTTTATTATTGAAAGTAGTAAGCTTTTTAACATTTTTACAACATTCTGTAATAAATAAACAAAGGTAATATAATATAGGGTTATAATTTAAAATATAGTAATTATTATTTATTAATAAATAAATAAAATAACCTATTATACTTAATTTTTGTGTATTTTTTGTATATGTAGTTCTTACAATAAATAATATATAAATATAAGGTAAAATGAGTATTTATTTCGTTGTTTTATTATGTATACTAAAATACATAAAAGCATATTTTAGTGTTTATTTTAACTGTTTTTACATATTTGCATGCACATTTTATTTATCAGCGCATACTTCGAGCTTTAGATATAAATAATTCAATAGTAATTATAGAAGCTTCAACTATTTTTTCAATTTCCATTTATTTCTTATAAAATTTTAGGAATTTTAATGAATTTAAGCATAAAAATAAGATATACTTAA
Source organism: Vesta saturnalis (assembly GCA_036346205.1). Classification (NCBI taxonomy): domain Eukaryota; kingdom Metazoa; phylum Arthropoda; class Insecta; order Coleoptera; family Lampyridae; genus Vesta; species Vesta saturnalis. The sequence continues at coordinate 2,590 of JARFJB010002476.1, read as the reverse complement.
TTCTACTACATCTTTGGAAATATGCATATAATTTTTTGTGTAAATAGTGCTAAGATTTAGTAAGATCGGGTAGGATCGAATAGGATCGGATAAGATCGGGTAGAATCGGGTAGGATCTCATATGATCGGATAAGATCGGATAAGGTCGGATAAGATCGGGTAAGATCGGGTAAGATCGGGTGAGATCGTATAAGGTTGTGTAAGATTGGATAAGATCGGATAAGTTCGAATGCTAGGAAACGCATACTTATGTTCCGAAACAGATACCTGTTTTTGGGAAACGGATACCAGTATTTAATAAACATACCTGTTTTTGGGAAACAGACTCCGTTTTTGGGAAACAGATTCTGTTTTTGGGGAAACATACGTACACAAAACGTGTTCTTATTTTTTAAAGCATTTCTACATTTAACTTTTAGAAGAATATTTTTCTTCCACATTTACGTTATCACTAAATTTCGCACGTAACACTGCTTCATTATTCTCGTGTGAACAACTCGAAATCTACTTTAATTCGTCCAGCCTCAATCTTCCAATTTATCATTTATATTGCAACTTCATTTGTACCTCACACACAAGTACATATCTGTACTAAATACGCATGCTTTATAATTTTGTATTTCTAACTCGAAGCCGATTCATTTTTATATTCACTTCATACAACTGTACATCTACTTTAAATTTTTTTATTTTCTGTAGTAGTTCATCATGCCTCTTTTTTCTCTCCTCTACACTTAATACTTTTGCTTTAATTTCCCTTCGTACTACTTTCATCATTTCTGCTAAACTGAATACACAAGCTAATTCGGATAAGATCGGATAAGATCGGAATAAGATCGGATAATATCGCGTAAGACCGGATAAGATCGGATGAGATCGGGATAAGATCGGAGAAGATCGGGTAAGATCTGATAAGATCGGGTAAGATGTAAGATCAGATAAGATCGGGTAAGATCGGATAATATTGGATAGGATCGGGTAAGATCGGATAAGATCAGATATGATAGGAATGCTTATTTTACTATTTCCAAAAGTGAAATTCGTATACTGTGGATCAGAACCGAACCTTCCCATCTGGAAGTTGGCTTGATCACCCACATGTAGGATCTAGCGTCCAGTCAGCTGAATGATTTGGATACCTGTTTTTGGAAAACGACTATCTGTATTTGAGAAACAGATACATGTTTTTGGGGGAACGGTTGTCTGAGTTTGTGGGGCGGATCCAATTCTTAGGAAAACTACCTTATCCAGACCCTGATTAGGACAGTAGTATTATGTAGTACCTACTTATACGTTTAATGTAAACCTAACGTCTAACCGCCTAGACGTTTACCTATGTCAAAATGCAAAAATCCAATTTCATTCGAGCCTCTCTCGGTACATCCGCTTGATGGAAGATAAGATTAGTTCTTGGAAGAATGACAGGTTGCTATCTCGCACTTACAGTGTTGTCATATCTCTTTTTCTTTCTTCAGTATCGTCTCCTTATTATACATTGCAGCAAAACGAGAGTTAACCGAACAGGTACCCGTTTACCTTGAACAGATAGTCTAACTTTGTACCAGGTAAATGCAATTAAAACGGGAGTTCATTTATTAGAGTATTCACTAAATCGCCATCATCACGAACCCCTGCTTCCCAGTTAGGTAGATAAACCAGGTACTTTGGTTTAATGCTGCTAATTCCATGTTTGCTAACAGATTGATCTCAACACACAGCTCGCTGTGGTTTATATACCTTGAGTACCTATCACAAAATTTTGACCTCGACCTTGAAACGTGGAGCGCGGATCGGCTTTAACAATCTTTGACCTTGAAAAATGTTGTAATAACTTAATTAACATATATGGCCTGGACTCTGCCAAATTCTAAGAATTGCTTGGTAATCTTGAAAATTTCAAGATCGAGTAAGATCGGATAATATTGAATAAGATCGGATTACATGGATACACATTTTCAGCTCTATTTTAGATTTGACACGTGCCATCCACCTTGACCTTGAATGATATGGTCTTGACACATTCTCTCTCTTACTCACACATATTCTCCCTCCTCACTCACACACATTCTCTCTCCCTCACTCACACACACACGCGCGCGCCCACGCACAGACACACACATTTACCCTTATGATGGAATAAGATCGGATAGGGTTGGAAAAGATCGCTTAAGATCGAATAAAATCGGATGTCGGGATACCCCTGCATGACATTGACTCAATTCAACCAGAACTTTGATTCTAAGAATTGCTTGAACGTGACTTTGAAAACTTTCTGCCACGTGAGCCAGACTCCCCCACATATTCAATAAACTTTACCTCTGTAATAGGATACCCCTGCAGGTGACTTTGAAAATTAATTTCTAAGAATTGTAGTAACTTCTAGGAATTAACACGTGACCTTGACTTAGCCAAATTTTAAGCAGTGCTTGAACAACGGAGCGCGGGCTTGAAAATTTCCCGACAAAATATTATTTAGTATCTCCATGACCTTGAAAATTGATTTCTATGAATTAACATATGGCCTTGACTTAACCAAATTTTGATGCATGGAACGTGTACGTAGCTCTCAATGACCTTGACCTTGAAAATT
>JARFJB010002475.1:287500-350415 GCA_036346205.1 Vesta saturnalis | reverse complement strand
GATTAAACTAATGCGTAGTTGTCAGTCATTTTTTTGTGATTGATGTCTTTCGCTTACATCCTACACCTTCGTTTATCAGTTTTTTAGTGACAGTTCATCTTGTAAGTAAAGCAAGAAAATGATGAGGATTAGATGAAGGATCCTGGATCAATAACACGATGTTATTTATAAGTAGACATTTAACTTATAATTTGTCAAATTAACTTATGTTGTAATAATTTTATAACAAAGTATGTAGCTTTCACTTGAAATCAAACACAATAAATAATAATGGTGTTCTATTTTAGTACATTAAACGTTACATTACTAAACAACGTTATACATTATCTTATACAGTATAAATAAAGTAATTTTATAATTATTTAAATTACTTGAACGTCATATTCCTGAATCTGGTCTACATGTCCATCCCAAGCAGAAGTTTTTTTTGTTTCACGTTTATGAATGTTGTCTAATATCCAGCTGTAAATGTTGTGGCGTTCCTCGTTTTGCCACGGTTGAAATTTATATGTGATGTAGTCGATACACCGATCAATAAACTTTTTATCTTTTACACACTACTATTACTATTGTCCTATAGATGAAGCACCTTCACCATCAGGATCTCGACATTTAGCTTTTGGGTGATATAGGTGATTCCAAGAACAGGTACTGATTTACTTAAAACTGGCACTGGTTTCCAAAAAACGAGACCAGGTTTTTTAAAAACTAGTACCAGTTTCCCAAAAACAGATCAAAGCGAATCAAAAAGCAGGCCAAAAACAGGAATCCGTTTTGCAGATTCATTTTTAACTAATATATGAGATTGCTGTTCTTTATATTAGGTAATTTGATCCTCCAAGTGCTTACCCCTATGCAGCCTTCCGTATGCAACCACCCTGATCCTGCCACCTCCAACTTTGAATCCATCAACTATACAACAAAGTCTAATGTGCTTAGTCCTATGCAGTCATCAGCATGCAAACCTTCACGCATAGCCATCCCCTGCTTACCTCCATGCGGTCATTGGCGTGCAACCATTCGCACACAGTCATCCTTTATGATGTGATACTTAATATAGATTCTCCCCATTAGTACTTCTAATCAAATGTGACTGAATTAACCCTTCTGATTGGCTGCTGGGGCCAAAAACAACCACAACGAACCTTGCCATACTCCATAAGAAATAGCATGGGATTTTTGGATAAAAATGCGCCAGAACCGGTGTTATATATCTGCTCATTTTTTTATCAAGTATTTTTTCTGAATACAATGATGTATCACACATAATAGTTCTGCCTTATATTTACGCCAAAATGTATTCAATGTTCCAATTTGGAGAGGTTCGCTTTGGAAAGAAACAACGTTCGATTGTTTTAACGAAAACTTTGGCAGTTCCACAATTTCTTGTGTGTAATTAACGTTTGTGTTCTTGCTGCGAAAACGCATTTCTCCAGTGAAGAAGAAAGAGATATGCTGCGAATTTACTACGATTTGCATAGTTACTGCAGAAACATATTTGTAGCATTGTCCAGTGCGAAAACAACCGAGTTTAAGGTTTTTTCAATTTAAGGATAGAAATTTGGGTGAATATGGTTCGTTTAATAAACTTAGACAAAATTATGGTGGTAGGCCCAATGAACATGAACAGGAAGTCTTACAAGCGGTGAAAATTCACATGAATTTTATAACGAACATTTTTTCATTAGATAAAGACAATCCTGTTTCAACGAGGGCAGATCATCTAGACTTATCACACCAAGTAGTTTGGAGATCACTCAAAAAACATAAGTATCGACTTACGCAATCCATGTTTGGCAAGTACTTCATCCAGGAGACAGTGGTAAACGTATAGCTTTTTGCACGTTTCTGGTAAATCAGCTACAGAACATTCAAAATTTCCTTCATGTCACATGGACTGAGTGAGTGTAAGTTCACTAATGCAGGAATGCAGGAATTCAAAATGGCGCCCATAAGAAAAATATAGTTGGATGTTGTATCGTCCAGGGTACAATGGAAGTAACGAAGGCAGATTTTGAATCCTTGTAAAAAAGTGCTTTCACAATGTTTTAGTTAAAAACGTCCAAACTTAACGGTTTTTGCTTATAAAAATAAAAAATAACACCAAAATTTAAATTTTTTTTTACAATAATTCAAAAACCAATGATGAGAGCTCCAATTTTCGTTCAGATTATTGTTCAACATAAAAATGCGGAATTTGGCCCTAATTCAATTGACTGCTGATTTCTAAATCCCCATGCAGGACCTCGAAGAATGGACTCCCTGTATATGAATTCTTGTTTCGGAAGGTGGTTATAGCATGAAGATGTGAAGACAAACGTATCGAAAGAACCTAGATAAATCAAAATCATAGTTATGAAACCGGCAATATTTATGGAAGTTTGAAGTATGTTATTACAAACAAAAATCTAACTTCTCGAAAGAGAAAGAGAAATTTTCACTTATATGAAAAAATGACCTAGCTCAGTACATTACTTACGAAACTTACTGTAGATGGAGAGTTCTTTACAAGGTCGTAAGGTAGGCAGAGATGATTCCATAAATATTAATCAGATATGCATAATTCAGGCGCCATTCATTTTTTTTGGTTAAGTAATTAAAATACAACAAAGAATGTAATCTTAGTAAACAACACAACAGCTGTATTTATTTGTATATTTAATAAAACAAAATAATATCTGCTGATTAATTGCAGAATAAAGGCAAATAAAATAGAGCTTAACTTTTCGCCAAGCTTTTCGATAGTAAACTAATTCATAATCGATAACTAAACTATGCATAAAATATATGCCTAAATATACGCAGATAATGTAAATATATTTACAAATGATAACACAAATCCAAAACTTGCATTTAGGTAAAATAGATCTTGTGCTGCCACAAATAAATCTGAGTAACTCACATGAAGGGCTTCACGTAAGTGATCGACTTTTTTTTACCACCTAACTGACTTCTACTTTGATATTGAGTTAAACACGGCTTAATTCCATGAGAAAGTAATTCTGAAACCACTTCATATTTTTTTAAATGTTGAGCATTCACTTTGAAATAAACGTACGTAAAATTCAAAAAAATGGAATAAGATAAACACACAATAAATGTAAATGTAAGATACAATAACCTGTAAAACACTAAAATGTATTTACATGAACATAACACTGTAAAAGCTTGCATAACCCCGCCTAGCTCAGCGCATTACTTACGAAACTTGCTATAGATTGAGACATTTTTCTTTAAAAGGTCGTAAGGGAGGCAAAGATAATTATATAGCTATAAATCAAATATGCATAATTCAGGCGCCACATATAATCCTAGTCAACAGCACAACAGCTGTATTTATTTGTATATTTTAATAAAACAAAATAATATCTGCGGACTAATTTCAGCATGAAAAATAATACATACATAAATCTTTATTTGCTTATTTATAAAAACTTTGCAAAGTTAATTGTGTACACTATTTACAATTGTGTATCTACTGTCTCTCCTTTCTTACTCCACCTGCACTGTCTTCCTCCCCCTCGTCTCCTCTCCCATTAGCTGTTTTCTTCTTTTCCATATTTCTTCCATCTAATCCATTCCCTTCCCTTTTCCCCAGTATCTCCTCTGTCGCCCTATCCTCTTCCTTTAACTCCTGCATTCTTTCAACATATGGTTGATCGTATGCATCTCTTCCCCACACAACCTACACTTTCTGACTTGGTGCCTGCTAAAATATTTATCTTTCCGTTTTTGGTTTCCACATCTAAATCTCGCTATCATCCACTTTCTTTCTTTCCTCCCTTCTCCGTTCAGATATTCCGGTATCCCTTCTCTCTTAGTATTTCTGTAGTTTATATTATATTTTCCCATTTCAACTTCGTTCATCTTTCCTGCTTTTGGATATCCCTATCCCTTCTAGTTGTCCTCTCTCACACTCAGCCCTTCCCTTCTTAGTCTCTCCATTTCTTCTTTCGCGTACCCATTTCTTTTGTAATAATTTTTGCTGGTTTCCTATCCATAATTTATTCTTCCTTCTTTTATTTCCTTCCAGCATTCTTGTAGTATCTTGCAGTCTGATTTTCCACTCATTTCCTCCTCGAACTTTATTGCTCCCTTTCCCGCCTCAACCCCTATTTTTTTCTACTTGCACCGCCTCTCTGATGATGTATCCTGGCGTTTCTCTTTCTACTCCCAGTATTTTTCTTGCAATTCCTCTCCATCTTTATACTCTTTCGACCCCCACACTTCCGCCCCATACAACACAACACTTTTTAATAGTTTTTTAAATAATAATTTCATTTTCCTTAAGTCCATTTTGAACAGTCTTTCACCTACGCTCCACACTTGCCTTATTAATTTATTTTCTTTTCTCACTCGTACTTTTATATGCTCCCCGTCTTTATTGTCTTCTCTCATCGTGTGTCTCAACTAGGTGAATTCCTTTACCTGCTGCATCTCATCTTCCCTCCATTTCCACTCGTCCTTTTTCGTTTTTCCTCCCCCTTTTCTCAATACCATTACCTTAGTTTTGTCCCCATTTACTTCCAAATCTTTTCTTTTCAAATATCTATCCATAGTTTTTAGAATCCCCTTCATTTGTTTTTCTTCCTTCGCTATTAGCACTACGTCATCAGCGTGTGCCAGCGACCACACTTTGTTGTTCTCCACCACCATGTCTCCTTCTTGTTGCCCCATTAATGTTTCCTCTAGGTCTTCTGTGTATACCGCGAACATGATTGGGCGCAGTGGCTTAGTCCCTTCCTTGTTTCAAATACTTCACTTAATTCCACATTCACCCTCACCCTACTCCTCGTTTCTTCATATAATTCTTCGATCCTTTCGATTAGTTTTCGTTTATATTCTTTTCTTCGAGTATTCCCACAGCTTTTGCCTCTTTACTCTATCAAATGCAGCTACTAGGTCTACAAATAACGCTACCATTTTCCCCGTTCTTTTTCTACTTCCTTATTTGCCATGTGTTCCAGTATCTGTCCATTATCTATTGTACTTCTTAATTTCCTAAATCCTGACTGTCCATCTCTTCCGTTTCCTTTTCAACCCTTCTTCCAGTACAGTCGTGTATATCTTGTATGCCGTGTTTAGTAGTAATTCCTCTGTAATTTGACACTTGTTTTTTGTCCCCTTTTGTACACACACACACACACACACACACAATATATATATATATATATATATATATATATATATACATCCAGGTGTATGCCCCAACAACAGACCACGAAGATGAAGAAGTTGAACAATTTTATGAAGACATCACTGAAGCAATAAAACGAACAAAACTAAATATACAATTATAATGGGTGATCTTAATGCAAAAGTGGGAGTGCAAGAAAACACAAATGAACAAGGAATAGGACCATTTGGCTTAGGAAGGAGAAATCTTAGGGAGAAATGTTGACTAACTATATTCAAGAAAATAACCTGTACTTGATGAATACGTACTTTAAAAAGCCGATACAAAGGAGATGGACCTGGCGAAGCCCAAATGGGAACGTAAAAAATGAAATTGACTACTTTATATGCAATAACAAGAACATAATAACCGATACAACGGTACTGAATACAATAAACGTAGGAAGCGACCATCGGATGATAAGAGCAAAAGTGCGTATCAATATACAAAAGGAAAGAAGGAAGTTAATATTAAAAACAGAAAGAAAAATAGACTCCCAACAAATAATCAAACAAAGAATTAAATACAAAGACTGTATAAAAGAATCTATACAACATATAGATCAACAAACAGAATTAGATTTGGAAACTCTAAACAAAGAAGTAATAAAGGGCTTACTACAGGCAGCGGGAAAAATACAAAACGACATAAAAAAGGAAAAAGAACAAAAGCTAAGTGACGAAGCACTAAACCTAATTGAAGAACGAAAACAATTATTAAAAAACAGAACAACCAATAGAATACAGCTAACTGAAATAAATAAAAAGATCAGGAAAACAGTAAGAGGAGATCTAAGGAAATACAAAAACATGAAAATAAAAGAAACCATAACAGAAAGGAAAAGTTTAAAAGATCTACGATCAAATTTAAGTGAGGGAAAACACCAAATAACCAAACTAATAAACAACAAAAACAAAGAAATAACAGAAAAGAAAGAAATAACAGACACTATAGAAACATTCTATCGAAATTTGTATGAAAGGAAAAAAGCACCACCACCAGGAAAAAAAGAAGAAGACAGAAAGAAAGTTACAAATATAGGATCCGAGGAAATGCCAGAAATAACAGAGGGTGAGATAAGCAACGCATTAAAAAAGATGTCCAATAACCGAGCACCAGGAGAAGATAGAATAGAAATAGAGATGATTAAATATGGAGGTGAACCTGTTTTAAAACAACTAAAACGAATCTACAATAAATGCTTAATGGAGTCCCGAATACCAAATGCCTGGTTAAATGCCGTAGTAGTCTTAATATTTAAAAAGGGAAACAAATATAAACTAGAAAATTACAGACCAATTAGTCTTCTGTCGGTACTGTATAAACTGTTCACAAGAATAATAACACAAAGACTAACAAACAAACTGGACAAGTACCAGCCACGTGAGCAGGCAGGATTTAGGCGAGGCTACAGCACGATAGATCATCTACAGACAATGCGAATATTAACTGAAAAAGCCAACGAATATAATATAACATTGTGGGTCGCAATGATAGATTATGAGAAGGCCTTTGATTCAATAGAGGTATGGGCAATTCTAAATGCTTTAAGCAATTGCAGAATAGACGAAAGATACACGGCTCTTATTAAGTACATATATAAAAACGCAACGATACAGATAACAACAGATACACAAACTAATAAATTTAAGACACATCGTGGTGTAAGACAGGGTGACTCAATATCCCTAAACTATTTACATTAGCGTTAGAGGATATGTTCAGGATGCTAGATTGGGAAGACAAAGGCATAACAATAGACGGCGAGAAGCTCAATCATTTGCGATTCGCCGATGACATAACATTGATAGCAAAAGATAGAACAGAACTGCAAGAAATGTTGGAAGAATTAAATGAAACATCAAAACAAATAGGAATGAAAATAAACATGCATAAAACAAAATACCTAACAAATGAAACAGAAGACCAACAAGAAATTATTCTAGAAGACAACACGATAGAAAAAGTAGACACATTTGTATATTTAGGCCAAAAATTCCAGCTTTCAAAAATAACTTGACAGCAGATCTGAATAGAAGAGTATCATTGGCCTGGTCAGCATTCGGAAAATTACAAGACATATTTCTCTCGGATATACCAAATACTCTAAAAGCAGAGACCTTCGACCAATATGTGTTACCAGTTCTAACATATGGTACAGAAACATGGGCCCTTAATAAAAGTATTACTCACAAACTTCAAGTCACTCAAAGATCAATGGAAAGAAGGATGCTGAATGTCAAACTACAGGACCGTATTCCGAACATCGAAATAAGAAGAAGATCTAAAGTCACAGATGTCATAGAAAGGCTATGTACCTTAAGATGGAATTGGGCAGGACACATAGGCAGGATGGAAAACAACAGATGGACACGAAGAATCATAGAATGGAGGCCCCGAGAAAATAAGAGGAGTAGAGGAAGGCCACAGACCAGGTGGACGGACGACATAAAGAAAATGGTAGGGTACGATTGGATGAGGAAAACAACGAACAGAGAAGAATGGAAGAATCTAAGGGAGGCTTACATCCGACGATGGATGGAATAAGCTGCGAAAGAAAGAAAGAAGAATATATATATATATATATATATATATATATATATATATATATATATATATATATATATATATATATATATTTCTCCACCTTCCGGGAATCCTCTTACCGTGAAGGTGCAAGATTATACCCAGCTTGGTAAAATCCACGATTTTAGTGCTAGCTCAATCTTATGGGACGGACCCAGTTCTCGGTAAATCGCTGGATTAACCTACCTCAAAAAAATCAGGATGTGCCACTCTCTTTGAAAATATTATTTGGGTACCTACTCTGGTAACGAGAGAAGTCCAGAGTCGGCCTTAGGTTCCTACTCCTAACAAAAAAAGGTTAGTTAACAACGCGGAACACTCGCCCAATCACAAACGACTCTCTACACCAACATAACCATTTATTAACATCCAAAGAAAAGTTGATCAATAGCATATTTTCTAAAACACGCAACGGTTAAGCGTGTTAAAGAAAACAATTCCTAGATTAAACTTTGGAACAATACTTATACTTAATAACAAAGAAAAGATTAATAGCACCCTCATCTTTTAACGAACACCTTGTATATATGTAAATTTAGTTGTATGGCAACTACGTTTTGTCTTTCTTTTATCTACAACCTTCGTATTGAAATGATCCACTGTTGTCCTAAAACCTATATAAATGTTACAACCAAAATAAAATATCGATACCAACAAAGTGTTTGTTAAAATTTATCAATTAGATTATTAAGTTGTTATCAATTAAAGCGAGTTATCATAGCTGCGGGCAATTCGCATAAAGGGAAAAATTTAATACTGACGTTAAATATCAAACAGATTGTTTTAGATAACCTTTTTCTAGCGATCGCAAAAGAAGATCTTACACAAATCGTACCATCGATCCTTTTCTTATCTTACATTATATGCCATAGCGTAATAACCACCCTTAACAATTGTAGCAACATGTAATTAATAAAACATTGAATAAAAAGCTTGTAAGAGTTAATTTTAGCGGACATGTAAAGCACAAAAGAACAGTTATTAGTATCACTTATCTGCGTTAAATAGTGATATAATCCTCGTGACATAGACGCACTGGGTGTGTCGCACAAGATTAGAGTTGAAAATTAAGTCTTAGCGGCCACTGTCCTTGACGTTGCAGAAGTAGAATCGATGATACGGCGTAGGAATTTTAATTTACTTAATTATTTAATAAATCCACTGTAATCACCTAGAAACCAAAAATAAGGATGCAGACGCAGCCCCTGATAGAAAAGCCAATAAGAGAAGAAACCAAATAAAAGAACCCTACAAGCATTAGAATATTGTTATGTGATATTAATGAAAAGGATTATTGTACATACTTTCTTGGATATGGCGATTTACCAACCAATCCCTTTAAAATGAAAAAAATTGACGGACGTTTATGCAATTATGTAGTCATCTATATCACTTGTATTTGTTTAATTATTGTTTGATCCGGTAGTTTCCGTTATTACAAATATTACAATAATAAACTGGTATAATTGCACGAATAATCAAAGAACGGTTCCACTTCGAGGTGCGGCGTGTTTTAAATTCGAATAGCGATAAGGAACAGGTATCGTATGTTAAACATAATACATTGTTTGGATGCGGTTAAAATTTAAATTAAGGCTGCGTTTACACTGTGAAGAAATAAAAATGTAACAACCCTTCCCTCTCCATATTTTGTTTACTATTTGCGTCATCCTTTTGTTACCTTTTCTCCTCCATATATTTACTCCTCGCCTTGTATCCCGTCTTCTCCTGCCACTTTACCTTTTTTCACCTCCTGTATTGCCTCTACTGCGTCCTCTTCTTCATGTGTTTCATATGGCTTCTTACTTTGTTTCCTTTCTCCTTCATGTATATTCTCCTCCAATACGCTCCTGAAATACCTCTCCCATTCATTTATTTGTATTCCCGTTTGTGTCCATCTTCTCCTGTTTTCTTTCCTTAGATATTTCCATACGTCCTCTTCACTTTTTATATTCCTAATCTGTTCTTCATTTTTCTTTTGTTTTCTTCCTTTTGCTCTCGCATATTTTCTTGTATTTCTGTACTGCTTCTTTGTACTCCACTTTCCCTACTTTCCCTGTGTTCCAGTGTCTTAGTGTTGTTCTTGCCTTCTTCTTGGCCTCCTCACATTCTCTGTCCCACCATTGCTTCCAACCCGTTTTATCCCCTTCCATTTTTTAAACTTGACTTTCACCGTTGCTTCCTCCATTCTTTCTTTCATTTCTTCCACACTTTCTTGTACTCCTTTCCTTCCCATACGGTCTTTCCATTTTCTCTTTGCAGCTCTTTATACTTTCTTCTATCCATACCTTCTTGGTTGAGAATTCCTCTACTTTTCTCATATTCTCTCCCTTCCATCATCATTTCACCTTCTTCTTCACCTCTGCATTCGTTATTATATAGTCCATTATTGATACTCACCTTGCTCTTATGTACGTATATTCTCCCTCTTTCTTCTCCATTCCCGTTCATTATTTCCCACCCTTTGTCGTTACACACTTCTAGCAGCTCTTTCCTACCATATTTAATACTTTTTCTGTCTTTTCCCATCTCTCTCTCTCTGGAATTCCCTCTTCCTCCCCATTTTCGCGTTAATATCCTCCCATTATTACCATCCCTTCTCACCTCTCTTCTATCAACTCCTCTAAGTTTTCCCTTGCCTCTTCATCTTTCTACTTTACTGTACTCTAACATACATCTTCCTTGTTGCAATTTTCTTCTTCTTTCTTTTCCGACCATTCCCATTTATTCCCACTATTATCCCGCCCTTGTTCTTCCTTTCCTGTTCCTTTCGCGTACTGTCCCACCTATGAGAATTCACTTGGTCTTTCCCTTTCCCACTACTGCCGATCTTTTCCTTCTATTTGTGTTTCTTGCTTTCTCACCACATCCCTTTCTCCCTTCCTCTTCTTTTAGTTTTTGGCTATTCTATCTACTCCTCTCTGCTTAACTCCTTCGTTCTCTCCCTCCATACGTATTTTTCTCTGTCTATCTCCATTTATCTATATCCTATCCATACTTCTTTCCCTCCGCTTTTCTTTCCGCCGCTCTGTTACTTATTTCTTTTAGTACTCTCCTTTCTTCCTTTGTTAGGTACTGGTCTATGTAAATTCCTGTATTCCTCAGTTCTCTCCTCTCTGTCATAATCTTCTGCTTCTCCTCCCAGCTCTCCATTTCCACCACCACCGTCTGATTTTCCCTCTCTCTGTTTATCTCCATCACTTTCCTAAATTCCACTTTTACATTAGTTTCTCTTACACCATCGCTCGTAATTATTTATGTGGTTCCTTGCTTCTCTACTCCTTTATTACCATATTGCTCTTCCTTTTCCTTCTCTCCTCCTCATATTCTTTTTTTATAATTCTTCTATTCTTTGTAGCAACTCTTGTTTTCCCCTTCCACTCATTTTCTCTTTATTTCATTTGTTCTTTCATTTCTTTGATGTCTTTCCTTATTCCCTTCATATTTGCTTTCATGAGCTTCTCGTTTCACAAATTAATTCCATTACTTCCTCCGTTTCTTTCTCTTCCTCCCTTTTTCGCTTTGTGCTATTGCGCTGTTACCACATTGTTCCTCCCTGTCTTTTTATGTTTGGTGATTTTATTACCTTCTTCCCTTTTCCAAATACACTTTCTCTTTCTTCCTCTTCTTCCTCTTCCTTTTATTCATTCACTCCTTCTCTTGACTTTATATGTCTTTTCTTTCCACGTTTATTACGTTCCCGATGCCCGATTTTATTTTAATGTTACTTCCAATTAATATTTGACGATTATTAATAGTATTCAATTTATATGATATACTTTATATTTTATATTTATACGAAATTACTTTATTCAGCAATCGTACAAAAAATTATTTTTCTTGCAAGATGCAACGTAAACTAATTAATGCTTCCTTTTCAGCTCTAATATTCTACAATTTCGTAGGTGGAAGGCATGTATACCCCATGCCGCCCAGTGCAATACCACCACCTTTACCATGGGCTCTTTAATATTGGTGCTCCAATTTTCTGAGCTCGGTAAGGGCTACCTGTCACTTTCTCCTTTATTCCTTATGTACTCGTCAACACGCACTTACCAAGCGTGACGTTTTAACGGCTAAACCCTTAAAATTACGAGTACTAAAACAGTTGCTATACCCCAGGTGAGTAGGGCAAGACGCCTACACTCTCACATCGATTCGTCGATCCGTCCCAAAAATTCTGGGGAGACAAAAGTTTATCAATGCTAAAATCAAGACTAAGAAGAACAAGATCTTCCAGGAATAAAATTCTGCCCCATCCGGATGCCCTGAAGGGCAGGACTCAAGCGACCTCGGTCATCGAAAGTACCAACATCCGGATTAATTACTGCAACATACGTGATATTAGGTCGAATCTAAATGCTGTTCACCAACACCTTGAACAAGTGCAACCGGACATTCTGTTTCTACCAGAATCACAAGTCTCACCTTGAAGCACCGATTCGCCTGCCCTGCAATTTCCCAGATACAACCTCCACTCTAACTTTCGCCTTAAAGGTGGAGTATGTGCGTATACCAAGGACAACGTAGGTTGTAAGAGGATGTCCACCTTGGAAAGCAACAAATTTGACGCGAGTTGGTTCAAACATTCTGGGCCCCAATTTGTGAAATTCTACTGTTGTTTGTATAGGTCTCCCAATGATAACAACTTCCACGATCTTTTTGATTACCTTAGTCTGAAAATAGATTACCTCCTATCACAGTTTCCATCTTGCAATATTTCAATGTTGGGAAATTTTAATTCCCACAATTCCAATTGGCTTCCTTTTTCATCTACTACTAATCCCGCAGGTCATAGTGCAGATGCATTTGCTGTATCCTGTGGTCTCACACAAAACATTTCCGAACCAGCTAGAATCCCTGACAACCCTAACCACACTCCACATCTCCTGGACCTATTCCTTACAACTAATCCACTTGTCTATACAACAAGAGTCCTTTCCCCACTTGGTCAATCATACCACTGCCTAATCGAAATAACTTCGTCTGTATCCAATCCACTGTTACTCGAAAAATAGATAGAACTATGTGGTGTTTTAAATCAACTAACTGCAACCTTCCCTGGCGTGAATATTGCTTTAAATGGTCTTCTTCAACAATTGCTCTTTCAATAACTGAAGTTGTCCTGATGGGTATGGAGTTATACATTCCCAAAAAACAAAATCTTGTAGGTCATGCCCGTTCCCAACCCACGTTTAATAGGGCTTGCACTGATGCATTATCGCAAAAGCATAAACTCCATAAAATGGAAATCAAATAAATCTATCTAAAATTACGCCAACTATATTGCCGCAAGGTATCATCACCAAGGCCAAAAGGATATATGAAGAACGTAACTGCAAAGAATTAGTCTCATGGCTTTTCATGCTGTTCATAAATGACCTCATTTCCTCAATAACTAACCCGATCCATTGCTTTGCGGATGACAGCACTCTACGTTGTAGTTCTTCTCAGTTTTCCCACAATAATAAGTCTAGACAGGACGTTAAGTTGAAAACGGCAGCCTCAATCAACAGAGACTTAGAATGTGTCCTTGAATGGGGAACGAATAATTTACTCACGTTCAACGCCGACGAAACGCAGTGTTTCCTTGTGTCCGCCAAGAAAGACCGATCATTTCCTGCTGTAAACATGAATGGCTTAGAACTAAGTTTTCAACCCCTATTTCTATGTTAGGGATGTCCGTATCATCGAACCTTTCATGGGTTGACCACATTTTGTCAGCCAGCAAAACAGCTTCCCGTAAACTGGGCTTTCTATACAAATCTAAACAGTACTTCACATCGCAACAACTACTTTGGCTATATGGCTCAAATTCGACCTCACCTGGAATACAATTCCCACCTCTGGGTCAGTGCTCCCCAATAAGCCCTTGATATGGTAAACCGCATCCAAAAAAGAGCTATCAGGCTTATAAATGACCCGTCTCTGACTTCTGAACTACAGCCTCTTGAGGACAGAAGAATAGTTTCGGTTCTTTCCTTGTTCTATCGCTATTACCATGGCAAGTGTACCTGAAATACTACTTAGTACCTCCGCAGGCAATCTTTTCTAGAAACTGTCGGTTTGCCCATTCACACCATAATTATGCACTCAAAATTCCATCGTGTTACACTAAACGGGCTCAATCTACATTTTTCAACACGGCGACCAAATTGCGGAATGCACTACCCATTTCTTGTTTTCATCCAAACTTTGACTTAAGTCAATTTAAGCTAGCCATTCAAATACTTCCCGGCAGCCAAACAATATCCCTAAACCATCCCAGTGTTCCTGAGTGCTTTAGCACATTAGGCAAATTTAGCATGGTCAGGGATACTATAAGTAAAAAAAATATTTGTATTTTAAAACTAAACCATTTACAATAGGAAATTGCCAGGTTAAAGGTCACCCGCGTATCATTTACCGGTCAATAATAGTATTTCTGTTGAAATAAATAAATTTTACCTAATAAAATGTTCTGTTAGGTTTTGAGTTACTAAATACCTCATAATTAAGCGTCTTTTCGATGAACTAAGGCACTAAATCCCTTTATACACTTTAACTATACGACTAAATAAAGTTTTTGATTTTAAACCACGTAATGAATCGAAAGAACTAATCATTAACTACAGCGCTTTTAGACCACGTCTACTTTCTACCAAACCTTACACAATTATCATGAAAGGTAATAAAACAGTACTTAACTTTTCGCAAAACTTTACAATATTAAACTAATTCTTAATTGATACATAAACTATACATAAAATAAAACATATCTTTACGTAAAATTATTTCAAAATGAAAGATGGTATTGATACAGTATTACTGCAATGTAATAAAATGGTTTAATTTGACAATTGTCAACAAAATACTTCTGAAGTAAGGTTTTGCACTCAAATGTTTTTTATCTTAGAAATCACTCTACCGAAGTCTGGTGTTTTATTTTTATTACAACAGTATTAAAGCTTTCGAAACAGTATTAGACTAGCTTAATGTTCGTAAATCAATTCATCTAATTTGTTCACTTATTAAAAACGTAATTTGTACTAAAAAGGATACGTATCTACTTATTGTACACTCAAAATAAAGTTAATATATCGAAATAAATTGCTATCGAGAACTTTATTTCTTACGGTAAGGCAAAATATCAGGTAATTTAGTGTTCAGCACTTCTCATCAGTAATATAAAAGTAAACGTAATGTATGCTCGACCCAGGGTAACCAGTACAGATATATTGAGGCTACTAAAGCGGGAATAACTAACAGAATACGCAACTCACAGCAGGTCTAACGTTGCCTGTTTCCATATCTAATGAGTTTCTGCATGCAAAGTACGATATGTACGCTATATTGACCTCGTGGCGTCATTCACCATGATTCCCTCAACATTAAATAGAACCATAATCTTTAATTTCAAACGCAAACGAAATTTTCTTAACGGAAGGGAGGGAGATTCTCTCTTAGATATAATATAAATTAATACAAAAATATAATTAAAGGCAGTTGCATATCTTATGGCGGGAAAAAACTTAAAATACGATATCCACTGGAAAGCAGAAGAAACGGAAATGAACTAAGATTCATGTTGCGCATAAAACAAAAAAATGATAGGCGATAAAAGTGTATACACTGTTGTTCGCACTTAAATACACATCAAAATCGACGTATCTGCTAAAATTTAATTATTGGAAAAGAGAAAAAAATACTACAATATGTCTAAATATGCACAAATATGTAAACATATTCACAAATGACAACACAAACCCAAAACTTGCATTCATGTAACGATACCCAAACATTGGGACGTTACACTTTAAGCAGTAGTATAAAAGGATGTAAACGATTGAATAACGTAATTTATAATGAATTTAAAATAGTTTCCACAACGATGCAAGTTAAATTAGCACTTTTGTATTAGTATTAGCTTTTCTTTTGCGTTTTAGTTTAGTTAGGTCTTTTAGTGATGAACTTAAAACCTTTTCCATATATTCCTCTCTTTATGTTACGTGGCATACAAAAATTACTATTGAAAACTATTCAATTTGATAACCTAATAGGAAGTCAAAAGTGCATATTGTTTTCAATTAACTAATGTAAAACCGGGGTGTAACTCAATCATTGACGTCTTCTTGCAAAAGTGTACTTCTACCAAATAGTTGTAAACATCTAGCTGATGATATGCCATAATTTAAGTACATAATTAGTAAATAATTAACAAGAAACGTATAGTATAAAGTTAATTCATGTTTCTGTTATTATGTATTTTGTAACTGTGGTTTCATATTAGTTGAGTTGATCGGCCTATTTCCACAGTTTTTGCTTTTATAGCGCGACGTTTCGGAAGCGGACTCTGCTTGCGTTATAGACTTAGTCATGAAAAGGACTGGTTTTGCACTTAAGTCGAATTCATATGTTATGATTTTTTTTGTTCCCAAGCACTTGACTATTCTCAGATTCGAACTTTGGTAAATTTCTTTGTTTCAAGTCTGACACCTTTACCGCTGAGCCACTGAGTAATCCAATATATATTTTTAGAAATTATGATATATATATATATATATATATATATATATATATACATTAAAGTTTTTCGTAGTTGCGCAGGTGTATTGCGCTTAAGCTGTCCGCACATTATTGGAATCCGTACGGGTTTCATTTCCACACTAGTCTGGCCTATTCAATTTTTTGCTAGTGCGATGTATGTGGCTTCTTTGAGTTCCCGGCGAGTTGTATTCTCGTCCTTTGCCACTTGGATACGGTGATTTTCGTTCCACGATTCTTGATTTTTCTGTTTCGCCATAACGGACGTTCTTCTTATGTTCCTGAGTTCTCACCTTGAGTGGTCTACTGCTCTCTCCTATGTATGTTTTGCTCATGTTACTTAAGTAATAAACCATTTGCTTTCTTTTTAAAATGGACTAAAAGTGCTTTACATTTTAATTGTTCGTAAGTTTTTTAAATTTTATTCACAACAAATTGCAATAAAATATTGTTGTTAATTAAAGACCTCTTTTTAATAACTTAAAAGTATCGAAGTAGAATTGAAACTATTAGAAAATCCCACAAATACTACTTCGTGTAGTAGCTAATCTTTTGGAGTAAGCTAATCTTAACATCCGTTTAATTACAAATACGGAATATAGAAAGGAATTAATTGTATTTCTTCCAATACTGGAAATCTTTGTGCTTGTTTAATCCTACCTAGCGTTCGATTAAAGTAAATGTTTAAAGTACTAAATCGTCTCTTATTTATACAAGCAATTACCAACGGTTACTATACTTTTTCGTAATTTGCTTATTTAAAGATACTTCTCATTAAAAGTAATGGCTGTACACAGTAGTATGCAGGTTGATTTCTTTAGGACGAGAAAAAATGAGACGAACAAAAACGAAGGAAAAGAAACAAAGAAAAACCTACATAAATTAATTTATAACGAAATGTCATATAAATCAGATTCTCAAAGATATTAATTACCCTTTGCTCAATTAATAATTATAGTATTTGAAAAATACTCAATTAAATTTCAAGATTTGATCATAAATTTCTTGTAATAAATATCTGGCGTGGAACAACATACGTCTTTCCCACCTACAAAGTGGAAAATAAAAGAAATGAAATAATTTTAACAATAATTATTGTTTTTAACGCAACTTCTTTTTGAATACGTTCATAAAGAAAATAGGCAACATTGTAAAAGCAAACACAGTATTCCCTGTCAGATGGATTTTTCAACTTTTTGTCAGATAGAGGTTAATATACAAGGTGTCTCGGAAAGGTCTTTATAACACGCTTTCACATAGAGTACACCTCAAAATAAGTCTATTTAACTGAACTTATCCTTAGTACAAAAGTTGATAACCGAGCTACAGGATGTCAAAGTTGAACGAATAAATCACATTTTTTTAAAATATCTTTCGATTAATTCAAGCTAATTTCACGAAATTTGCTATACGAGGGTTTCTTGAGATGAGAAATTCAAATTTCTGAATAGTTTTGTCGTATCTCCTAGATGGCGGCACAAGCGACGAATAGGAGACCTTAAAATCACTATAACTTTTTATGTCAGGATCTAGATTATTTTTCCTATCTTTTCCAGTTAAGAAACGTATACTTTATAAATTGTTAAAGTGTGTCAAAAGTTATTGCAAAGTATTGGAATTTCTTTTTGAAGAATTTGGAGAACGTAAAAGATTTTTCCTTGCTTTTATGGATAAAAAATAAGATAAAAGCAGTTGAGCACAAAAATTAAACTGAAAACTTAAATGCAAATACAAAAATATGTCATAAAAACTGTTCAAAACGCCCTCCGTATGCAAAGATTCACACGACGCATAAAATTAAAATTAACCCTTATCATGATTTCTTCATTATCTCGATTATTTGTTGCATCCTGAATACGCAATATACCAATGTAAAATATACCGATGTTATTTGTTTTTGGAAATTGTCAAGGAAATACCGAGCGTTTGTCAAAGTTCACAATGTGCCAAACAACGAGAAAACTGTTACGTTCGCCACGGCCTTCAAAAAAAAAATTGCAACACCTTATAATACCTTTCGACTCACTTTGACAATTTACATGAATTAGCTTCAGATGCATTTTTCTCGGAAAGAGTTGCTACTAGTGTCTTCACTAAAATATACCTTTCTTAACTGGAAAAGATAAGGAAAAAGATTTATCAAGCTTAAAATGGCATACACATAGACACAAAAAGTTATAGCGATTTTAAAGTCTCTTAATCGTCACTTGTGGCGCACTCTAGGAGGTACAACAAAATCGTTCACTAAATTGAATTTCTCATCCCAAGAAACCTCTGTATACCAAACTTAGATGAAAGATAAAGAAAATGTGATTTATTTGTTCAACTAAGGCAAGTTTAGTTACATCTACCTATTTTGAGATGTACTCTATGAGGAAAAACTTAGTAAAGACATTTCCGGGACACACTGTATAAACTAACTAAAATTTTAAAGCCGCCCGCTTCTATAAAATGTCAACAATTCAATCTAAATATTTTGAATCCTATTCAATTAATTTTTAGACTTTTTACCTTTGCATTAAAAGCCTTATAAAGAAAAGTTGTATGAAACCAAATTTTCTTTAAAAAAATGTTCACACATTTTCCTATAAAGTTTTTCAGATATTGAAAAAATTGAACAAACTCTCAAATTCTACTTTAGGAGCTTTTGCCGCTGAATTAGCTTCGTACAAAAAAAAATTGAATTCAACATCACTAATCAATATTTCTGAGGTCCTTCTGTAAGAATTTTTAATTATTTGAATTATAAAGCCGGGATTTACATATATTTCAAATATGGAGCTGATTTAGGAATACTATTACTCCCTCCCTCTCGTTAGACTTCTGCCATAATACAATCAGCTCCAGGAAAAATGAAACACTTGAAATACGAAACTGCTAGCACGTAATAGTAATGGATTTAAAATAGATACTAGCACACGCACTCACGCGCGCACACACGCACATACACACACCACACACGCACACACGCACACGCACACACGTACACATGCACACTGGCACACACGCATACACGCACCTCACACAGGCACACACGCTCATACGCACACAGCACACATGCACACTGGCACACACGCACACACCACACACACACCTCACACACGCACACACGCTCATACGCACACGCACACACGCATACGCGCACGCACGCATACACGCACACACCACACGCACACTCAATGGAAATTGTTTCAGATTCAACGACCAATTAAGTGTCCATTTTATTATTTAGGATCTTGTGCCTACCATGATTGCTGTTTGTTTTGTACCGCTGTAATTTTAGCAAGTCTTTGAGCGTTAATAGCGTTCTGTAAGGCTAGTTCCGTTTTATTAGCATCAGCTGATCCGTCTTTACATGTGCTATTTAAATGCTATGTAAACCTCTTTTGGAAATAACATGAAAACGGGTCAACATAATTTAAATTCTTTCACAGATTTTTACAGATTTCTAGAACAACTTCCTCTAAAATTAACAGGGAGCAAATGTTCCACCCCGTTAGATTACATCGGTTTTCCTGTATGTCATGGTCCGGTTATGAATTTTAAAAACAGTGATTGATGCAACTTGAATGCGGGAGAAAGTCAATAATACTCTATGTAGGTTTAAACAGAGTATTACATTATAAGGGTGATAAGAAACGTATTACGCAAAAGTGTCGTAGTACAGAGTCCCTAATACGCATTACCACTCGAGTTGTATACTATACTTTTTGTACTCCTATAGAGTATGAAAGGAGTGCCCTATGTGTAATAGGGAACCACCACTTAGTAAGTATTTTATTACTTTTGGACGTTATATATACGTACTTAATTGTGCAATGAACGATCCTACAAAAAATAAATTAGTGTATAAATTTATTACAGGATATTATGGTTCATCTCAATTCCCACATTAAAAGCCAGAGGTACAATTCAAACTAAAAAAATTAGAACTAGTGACGCCACTGGTTAGTTACCTTGAAACTAAATAAGTTAACCCCACTTTACTTATGGGTAATGATCTTATGAAACATTATTTTATTGACAGAGATTGTTATAAAGTAATGATAAACTTAAATAGTATCTGTAAGTTAAAAGATAGGTCGATTTTTGTATCTCGGACTAATGAAATTTATAGAAAATTTTTGTGGTTTACGCAAATGGACTAGGATTTCTAACACTCAAGTAAATAGTGTAGATACACATGTGCGTTTTGATGTGTTGGGCGAATCTTCCTAATCATGCCACAGAGATTGCCATTTTAATAAATTCTATACTAAATTGTAGGGCAGTTGAGCAATCATTACAAACAAAATTGTCAATGATTGTCTGCTACGTTTTTACCGACATGTGCTTTAGAAGCCAGCGGATCACTATCTGCATTGATTAAAATAAAGGCAGATCTAATACCGCAAGTTACAATAACCTAAATGTAATAAATATCTTGCTACATTACGAATAAATATGTTAAATATGCCTTCTTTAATAAATACTGTGAATCTAGTACGTATCTCATTTATTATGAGGTTAACGTAAAGTTAGTTTTATTTCAATTAACAGAACAAAAGTTGGAGACACAATATATAATAAATAACATAAATAATTAATGCAGCCAAGTTTGCCGAATTTGGTTATATTCATCTTTCAAATTAACTAAACTCCTAAGCAAAATGAACATTTGTGACCACATAGATAGATTAGATAATATACAAAGCTATTATCTGGTTATCTACTTTCTATTAACTAAATAACCCACTAAATCAACAGCAGCAAAAACACACAATGTATTATCAAGTGTAATGCTTCTTGTAAAATATACATAGTGTTAAAAAGTCATTTTCAATACTTCATAGTTTTCGAAATACCGGTGTTATGTTCAATTTCTCTAACAGATGTTGAAGGATTTTCAATAACTGATTGTAATACATTTAGTTCTGCATCTTCATTCCGTAATTTCGGATTTCTAGTAGGTTTTGAAAATGAACCATATTCTATTAAATTAATTACCAAATTTCTGTACGTACGAGCACTGGGCTGCCTTCTTTCAGGATACAGCCTCAAGTACATTCGTTCAACTTCTATACTGTTTTTATGAGACAAGATGTAACAACTCAGCATGTCAAACTTTTCAGTATTAGTAAATAAAGCAATGTTTGACACAAAAATATTCTGGAACGAATAATTTTTAAGTGACATTAAATTCGATTGTGTTTTATGTTTCACGGCCTGCTTATTGTTAGAGTCTTTAATAAAATACATTTTTAAATTTTCTTTGTTTTTAAAAATAGGATAAAAAGCACGATCAATTATTTCAAAGCCGACTTGTTCCATAAGAAAAATTTAATTTAGAGGTTGAAACTAAAAATAGAAAGTGCAAAAAAATCCAAATTGATATTTAAATATCTTAAGAAAGTGCAAATAAAATTTATATGTCTAATATAACAAAGATATTACAAGAAAAGAAATTTGACATTTTTCTTTTTCTTGCCATAAGTCTTAAAATACATGGAAATTTGGAAATTGGAGTGTCCTATAATTTTACTAATCCTTAGGAGTAATTCATCTAATTTAACCAAATCTGTATCTTTTATAATAAGCAAGATCCCCAGGCTGGAAATGTTATCTGGGACACGTTGTATATATATATATATATATATATATATATATATATATATATATATATATATATATATATTGTAACATACAAAAATTCATTGGCGCATAATTCTGTTAATTGCTATAAAATTATCTATTTTAACTTCTTCTCGATATGTAGTAAACGTACAATTCCTACATTCAGTGTTGAAAACACTGCAGTAGTTTACATGTCTTCAGTTGTGTAATTTAACAAAAATCCTGTTAATGTTAATAATTCTATCAAAAGTAAATAGGTATGACATCTGTAGGCGTGTAGCCAAACTCTGTACTATACAATGGTTGTAAACACCAATACTTTAAGTTAGTTTACGAAATTCTCGTAAGAGGGCGAGGTTTAATGTATCAAATAACCAATGGGAAATCGTTTTATTGAACATAAATCTAATAGATCACAAATTCGATTTTGATAACAAAAATTTTCACTTTCTTGTCCGCCATGTTGGGGACGCTACGAAAATTCTGTGATTTCTTTTACACTTTCTCTACTAAACGAAATTGTTTCGGATTCTGGTAAAAGATGTCAAACCAATAGGAATTTCTACCAAATTTTCTAGTCCTATTGATCGCAAACTTTGCGGATTTTAAACAAAATTTAATAGTGTCCAATAAGGGGTAAGAATTACAGTTTTTCTCATTTGGTACTAATTTAAAATCTTCCTTCTTAGGGAACGGAACCCATACAATCTACAAGTATAAAATTTTAGATTCGAACTTAACAGGCTCGTGGTTTTTTACATTTATCGCACGTCTTACAACATAGTGGTAAGCTCGTAAACTTCTCTTATCTTCGTGCTTACCTACCCTTTCCTTTTTAGCGAAAATAGAAACCGAAAAATAAAAGTAACAGGAAACCTTATTAATCGTCACATATTTTGAAACTGGCTTCTCGGATATTACCGTAAATTGGGTTATATGTAACTACATCTACTTCATGCGTGCTGTTTAACTATTTTCATGATAGTGGTTATATTTTCCATTTATTGAACTGGTGTGAGGTAACCAGCGTAATCTGTTGGAGTTAACAGGTCAGCTTTGTTCATGTTTTATTTCGTATACATCTATGACTTCCTCATTATACTATAACTCATTTGGAGTGATACGAAGGTACTGAAACAACAATTGATTAGTTATCGATTAGAAGTACATGCTATAAATATACATACCTACGCTAACTAATTGCAAATTCAAATCTCAAGGTACTATTAATATTCAACAACAGACACAAAATATTTTAATGCTTCATATAACGTTACTGGCAACATTACTCTTGCGGGTTTGAATATTCTTTTGGAATGCAAACCTCATCGTTGATGTGGGTCGAGTTGGCGGCCATTTGCATATCTACTACTGTTCAGAGGCCAACTCCCACTTTATAAAGATATAAATGTTTAACACCGTTATGCAGCTGTTATTGTAGAACTGCTATCAACTTGTTATTTGCTATTTTCATTTTGAATATAATTTGACTTTATGATAAAACTCACTATTTGCTACTTCTCATTATAAATAGACTTGGACTTTGTATTCTATATAAGTTACTAGGGTCACAATTTAACTGCTATTTTATACTTTAAGATAAAACTCGCTATTTGCTATCTTAACGCACTGTAAATTGGTGTGACTATAGGTGTATCATTCCCGTATAAAGGTTACTTAACGATTATTTTGATTTTGGGTGTAAATTTGAACTTTACCGATTAAAAATGTATTTTTATAATTTTGGTGTACAACGGCAGCAAGTTTCTGTTTTGGGTAAATGTAAATAATTTTCTTACGCGCTGTTAGCGTAATTTTTTAAGCTTCTCTTTCAGGGGTAATTGAGTGGAAGGCCTTCCATCGTGAAAAAGAAACATATTATAAATATTGTAAGTATTTTTATCTCTATTTTATTTTTTTGGTAATTAATTAAATTAATATTTTCTTTGGGGTATACACTATAGTATATAGTATATCTATTATTTGGAAATGTTCTGGGTTATAATTTTGGGAAGCATTAACGGGTTAATGATTTTGTAATTATATTTATAACTTTCTCAAGGCGTTGTTTATACTACGCAGATAGCCGAGTTATTATTTTTTGTTGTTCACTGCTACCATTAAACCAAATTATTATTTTTTACTTCAGAATATAACGATACGTTCGAGAGACTCATCTTATTCTTCCGTCCTTTGTGAATGTTATCCTTTCCTTCCTGTACTACCTGCACGTACATTACTATCCAGGAGTTGGGGTAGTACTGCGTTCGACTTCGGGAACAACTCCTAGCGCCTGTTAAATAAATACTTCTGACCCCGCCCGCCTCCTATGAGCTAGACGGTGTATTTCTAACAGCAGATAAGTGTAGGACTTACCGTCTGTTGTATTTACTAACTCCTTTTGTTTCTTTGTCTACGTTCTAATATCTTACGTCATAGAATTTGGCGCCTAAAACGTCGGGTCTGCTCGACCTGGCCCATTTACTGTTTTAACTATTCTCTTTTCCTTACTGAGTTATTTTGCTCTGTTCTTTGTCTATAATCTCGATTTTCTGGATATTTGGTTTAATTTCGTTGTATACCCTAGTTTGGAGTTGGGAATTGAAAAGTTACTATGGCTTCGGTGTGGAAAGGTCACGTCGACAGGTTGTCCCAAGATGAACTACGCTACGAGTTAACGAGTAGAGGGTTCTCCTCGGATATCAATGTGGCTCAACTTCGTAAGTCATTTCGAAACATTTTAAAACTAGAGGCTGACAAGTCACTTTCTCCAATCGTCCATACAATTGAATTTCAGGAAGATGAAACCGCTATTAAAAATGTGTTACCGAATTACGTATGGCTCTTACAGACTTTGATGGTGATTTCACGTCAAAACCTATTAAGCGAATTAGTTCAGTATGGCTTCACGCGAATCA
Source organism: Vesta saturnalis (assembly GCA_036346205.1). Taxonomy (NCBI): domain Eukaryota; kingdom Metazoa; phylum Arthropoda; class Insecta; order Coleoptera; family Lampyridae; genus Vesta; species Vesta saturnalis. Next base: position 325,599 of record JARFJB010002475.1, on the reverse strand, counting down.
ACATTGCGATCGAATGAATCCGACTACGGATGAACAACAAAATGCGAGACGAGCTGTTTTGTTAGAGTTAGCGAACGTACGGTCCGATTTTCATTCCGCTGCTAAACAGTCCGTCGGGGATCAGTCGTGGCGACCTTCCCTAGTTCTTCGATTAATCCTATTACCCAGTCTACTCCGGTAACTGCTGCTCCCGAACAGGGTACGAGTCCTGCACTTCGGACAGCACTAGCGAAGATCAAGTCCCGGTTACGGTTGCTCCTAGTCCAGTCTCATACTGTAAAACTAAGCCTGGGGTAGTTGCTAAATGGAATTTAAAATTTAACCGAGAAGGATCTCTATCTCTAAATGCATTTTTAGTTCGAGTGGAAGAGCTTGCGTTGGCGAGAGGTGTGAAGGATACTACTTCGTTTACTTCTGTGTCTGATCTTTTAGAGGAAAGGCACTACTATTGTATCGAGCTAGGAAACGTTCTCTCTTCTTGGAAGGATGTGGTACGATTGCTTAAGCACGAATTTCAACCTTTGACTATAATGAACGACTCTATGACGAGATCAAACAGCGAACTATGAGTCCCTCGGAATCAATAGGCCTGTATCTAGCGGAAATGGAGGGTTTATTTAGCCGTCTTTCAGAACCTTTTTCGGAGGTTAAGAAATTAAATATAATCTTGAAAACCTAACTCCTTTCTATCAAACGCATCTGGCATTAGCTCAAATTACTTCATTAGAACAATTACTGATCGTTGGTCGTCAATTAGAATACCTTAAATCCACTATGGAGAACTATAAGCCTCCTCCTAGTAGAAAATCTCACCTATTAGAACCTGATCTTGCGTCAAATGTAGCTACTCTCATTGAATTGTCTCCTGCTCGAGTAAGGAACCTATTTCTTCTACTTCGGCGTTACCTACTACGAATACTAGACCAGTTGTGCTGGAATTGTGGTCATAACGGTCATTTGTCACCCAAATGTCCTCAACCTCAAAATCGTCATTGTTACGGTTGTGTAAGCCGATTACTGGACTCGACGCTTAGTCTTAATTCGGCAACTCACTTTGTAGGTCTTGATGATCATCACCGATATTGTTTAGATTTTATTTTGGCTAGTGTGCGAGGGGACGAACGACCTTATTTAAACGTTACTATTCTGGATAAAACCTTTAAAGGACTTTTGGATTCGGGTGCGTCTCGTACTGTTGTGGGTGGTCCTGGTTGGGAAATATTACAGCGTTATGGTTTTACTCTTTCTAATTCTTCTATCTCCGCTTGTACCTTGGCCGATGGGAAAGGATGTCGCCTTTTGAGTACTGTTTTGTTGCCAATTACGGTGGAGAAACGTTCGAAATTGGTTGAAGCGTTAGTAATTCCCGACGTATCTCAAGCTATTATTTTAGGTATCGACTTTTGGAAGCTTATGGGTGTGATACCGGACTTTCGCACGGGTCAATGGTCATTTCTTCCTATGGAAATATGCTCCATGGCTAGCCCAGATTCAGAACACCTGCGTTCGTTGGATGAACTGTCGCCGAGTCAACAATTTTCTTTGTATACGTTATTACATGTCTGTTTCAAAAACAACCCGAGGATTGGGGTGTACGAATATCATACAACACGAAATCCGTACTACGGCGGATCCCATAAAATAACGCTATTATCCTTTGTCTCCGGCGTTACAGGAGATTGCTGATGCTGAACTAGATGAAATGCTTAGTTGGGAGTGGTGGAACGTTCTTCAAGCCTTTGGTCTAGTCCGATAGTTTTAATGCAGAAAAAGATCAGTCGTACAGATTTTGTAGAGAATTTCGTAAGGTCAATCAAGTGACGGAAAAAGATGCCTATCCTCTACCATATGTCTCCTCTATTTTAGACCGCTTACGCGATGCTCGTTATTTATCAAGTTTAGATATACGCTAAGCGTATTGGCAAATCCGCTTTCTGATTCTTTAAACCAATTACTGCCTTCACGGTTCCCGGAAGGGACTTGTTCCATTTTAACCGTATGCCTTTCGGACTTCATAATTCACCTGCAACCTTCCAAAGCTTAATTGATCGAATTCTTGGTCCCGACATCTAACCCTACTGCTTCGCTTACTTGGACGACATCATTATCTGCACTTCCGACTTTGATAAACACCTAGAGATATTAGAACAGGTCTTACTGAGATTATTTGATGCTGGTCTCTCGCTATGTAAGGAAAAGTGTCATTTTGTAGACCAGAACTTAGATATTTAGGTTATGTGGTTAATCGCGACGGGTTAAACGTGGATCCAGAAAAATCTCTGCTATAATACAGATGCCTGAACCTACTTCGGTCAGAGACGTTCGGAGACTAGTCGGATGGCGAGTTGGTATCGTCGGTTCATTGCTAATTCTTCTTTAGTCACTGCCCCTTTGAACGCACTAACTAAAAAAATGCGGTTTTACTTGGTCTGCGGCTTGTCAACAGGCGTTTATTACTTTGAAGGAAAACTTAATTACTGCACCAGTACTCAGGTGCCCTGACTTTTCACTTCCCTTTACGATTCAGACCGATGCTTCGGATTTTGGTTTAGGTGCTGTACTCACTCAGGAATTCCCGGAGGGAAAAGTAATCAGTTTTGTTAGCTGCTCGTTAAAGAAGGCAGAAAGGAACTACTCCATTACGGAAAAGAGTGTCTCGCCGTGCTTTGGGCTATAGAAAATTTCGACCTTACGTTGAAGGGTCAAAGTTTACTGTCATTACGGACCACCATTCCTTAATTTGGCTTAATAAACTACAAAGTCCGTCTGGACGATTGGCCAGATGGGCCATCCGATTACAACAATATGATTTTAACACCATTCATCGCCCAGGAAAGAATCATTTGGTTCCTGATATGTTGTCACGTTCAGTACCTAAAATCGATGCGATAATACTCGAAGAAAATAAGTCGTCTTCTATTAGAACTCCCATTACTGATCCTTGGTATTTAAAGATGTGTTCTCAGGTTTCAAATTCTCCCAGGAAATTTCCTTTGTGGCGTGTACACGACAACTTACTGTATCGAAAAGGTAACTCACGTTCCATAGAGTTCGCAGATGCACTTCGGTCCTGGAGGTTAGTGGTTCCAAAAGAACAAAGATCACGTATTCTCTCTGAAAACCATGACTCACCTACAGCAGGACACGGTGGGATAAATAAAACTCATAATAAACTCACTAAGTACTTTTATTGGCCGCGAATGTTTGCTGATGTGACTCGATATATTCGCCGGTGTATTAGTTGCGCTTCTCACAAGGTAGAGCAGAAAGCTCCTTCTGGAATGATGGCTTCTCGAGCTACGGCTACTCAGCCATGGCAAATACTTTGTACGGATTTGGTAGGCCCTTTGCCGCGATCTACTAAAGGATATACTTATATACTAGTAATAGCTGATATTTTTTCCAAATTTGCTTGTTTCTTTCCTTTACGGTCAGCTACTGCTAGTAATGTCGCTAAAATATTCGAAGAAAATATATTTCTAGTTTACGGGACTCCACAATATATCATTGCCGATAATGGTGTACAGTTTCGGGGCAAAGAGTTTAAATGTCTCTGTGAAGCTTATCGTACTACCATTCTTCATACTGCGAAATATCATCCCCAAGCAAACGCCGCCGAGCGTATCAATCGCGTTCTAAAAACGATGCTTAGGGCTTATGTGCAAACGAACCATCGCACGTGGGATAAATCATTAGCACAAATTGGTTGCGCAATTCGCACTGCGAAACATGAAATTACAGGTTATACCCTTACTTCGCATTCTGTGGACGAGCATGTGTTACACGGAGATCTTTTGGCATACATTCTGATTCACTCGAGATAGACAATCCTGACCGTACTACGATTTCGAAAAAGGCCCGTAACTATGAGACAATTCGTACTTCTATTCTCCTTAAACTAAAGAAAGCATATCAATCATCGAGCACACACTATAATTTACGTAGACGTTCGGTTCAGTATTCTCCAGGAGATTGGGTGTGGAAGAGAAATTTTGCACAGTCCAGCGCTCCCCATTTCTTTGCGGCTAAGCTAGCACCTAAATTTGTAGGTCCCTTCCGAATCCACAAAAGAGTGTCTCCTTGGACGTACGAATTAGTTGACAAAACTGGTAATACTATTGGTATCTGGCACTGTAAACATCTGAAGCCTGATCACGCTTCCGAACCTCCGGATCCTCCTGATACGGCTGTGATACCAGATCCTCTCCTATCCTCGCTTGGCCACTCTGCTCCTTCTCGTAAACGTCCTAAATTAAATTTTATGACTTCGTCGTGCTAGTATTATCTGTATTATTGCGTATGGGAGGTTGTTTGGGCGCATACTTGGGGCCACTATACGGAGACCTCTCCTTATTTCTCCGTGACCTAAACATCCGGTCCCTTCTCTCCTCCTGTCTGCAATTCTTCGGGGACTTCCCTACTAATTTCCTCAGGGGGATCTTCGGAGACTTGCCCTTTTCATTTCACTTTCCTATCTTCTGTCTTTGATCTAAATCTACTCTAACTTCCTACTTCACTTTACTGAATGAATGATTGTATGAATGGACCTAAGAGGAACGGGATGGGTGCGCCTTCCCCGTTCGAGCTTCGGTGACCACGGGATCCCGGGAATCAGAGTCAATGGGGAAATTTTCTCTGCAAATGCGATTTCCTCTTTCTCTCCTACTATCTCTTAATAGCCCCTATGCCATTTCATCTGTGTTAGTTCATGGTGGCATAGGGTTGAGTTGGGGTCCTTAAGAGGCCTACTTATTACACTCTTTCGGCCAAGGGATCAAAATTTTGGGCTGTTTTTCTAGTGGGTTGGGATGGGTTTTCTTCGGGGTTTGGGTTTTAGGCTGCCGGCCCTTAAGTTCGGCTGAGTGTGGAGTACTTTTCTAGTGGGTTGGGTTTCTTTCTTTCTTCCTCTTCTGCTATTCTTTTAGGTTTCTTAGGTTCCGTGTATACCACGCGTTGTTTGCTTTTGGAATGACTGAGGCGAAGACAACCCTCCTACCCAAATTACCTCATCCTTATCCACTTTGCTTCCTTAACTTTAATAATAGACCTTTTTTTGTTTTCTCCTAGTTTTTTGTTTTGTTTGTAAGTATTACCGCTTCACGGTATGCTCTCCTTTCACTTTTCTTTTTTTTTCTCCATTTTTTCCTAGTACCGGCCGAATGCCGAAGGGCTCACATGGGAGTTCAGAGCCAGGTTGTTCTTTCGTGGAATGCTTGAGTTGTATGCTTCATAGGTGTCTGGTGGTATATGCGTCATTGTCGTCCGCACTTAACTTTCTTCCTCTGTCTTCTTCTTAATTTGCGTTGGGTTTTCTGGTTGGTTTTGGGGTTGGGTTATTACTGAGGGTTTTGAGGGATTTTGGTTTTAATATATATATATATATATATATATATATATATATATATATATATATATATATATATATTATATATATAGGGTTGGGCATATAACGGTGTTGGGTTTCAAGGATTTTGGGGCTTCTTGTCCTGACCTTAAGCTCAAACTCTCTCTTCCTCCTACCTTCTTTCTTTCCTACCGTACATCGTTATAAATCCTCTTCCGAGGTCTTAGTCTTGTTGGGGGATTTGTAACATACAAAGTTCATTTGCGCATAATTCTGTTAATTGCTATAAAATTATTTATTTTAGCTTCTTCTCGATATGTAGTAAACGTACAATTCCTACATTCAGTGTTGAAAACACTGCAGTAGTTTACATGTCTTCAGTTGTGTAATTTAACAAAATCCTGTTAGTGTTAATAATTCTATCAAAAGTAAATAGGTATGACATCTGTCGGCGTGTAGCCAAACTCTGTACTATACAATGGTTGTAAACACCAATACTTTAAGTTAGTTTACGAAATTCTCGTAAGAGGGCGAGATTTAATGTATCAAATAACCAATGGGAAATCGTTTTATTGAACATAAATCTAATAGATCACAAATTCGACTTTGATAACAAAATTTTCACTTTCTTGTCCGCCATGTTGGGGACGCTACGAGAATTCTGTGATTTCTTTTACACTTTCTCTACTAAACGAAATTGTTTCGGATTCTGGTAAAAGATGTCAAACCAATAGGAATTTCTACCAAAGTTTCTAGTCCTATTGATCGCAAAGTTTGCGGATTATAAACAAAATTTAATAGTGTCCAATAAGGGTAAGAATTACAGTTTTCTCATTTGGTACTAATTTAAAATCTTCCTTCTTAGGGAACGGAACCCATACAATCTACAGGTATAAAATTTTAGATTCGAACTTAACAGACTCGTGGTTTTTACATTTATCGCACGTCTTACAACATAGTGGTAAGCTCGTAAATTTCTCTTATCTTCGTGCTTACCTACCCTTTCCTTTTAGCGAAAATAGAAACCGAAAATAAAAGTAACAGGAAACCTTATTAATCGTCACATATTTTGAAACTGGCTTCTCGGATATTACCGTAAATTGGGTTATATGTAACTACATCTACTTCATGCGTGCTGTTTGACTATTTTCATGATAGTGGTTATATTGTCCATTTATGGAACTAGTGTGAGGTAACCAGCGTAATCTGTTGGTGTTAACAGGTCAGATTAGTGCATGTTTTATTTCGTATACATCTGTCTTCCTCATTATACTATAACTCATTTGGAGTGATACGAAGGTACTAAAACAACAATTGATTAGTTATTGACAAGAAGTACACACTATAAATATACATACCTACGCTAACTAATTGCAAATGCAAATCTCAATGTACTATTAATATTCAACCACAGACACAATATTTTAGTGCTTCATATAACGTTACTGGCAACATTACTCTGAGGGTTGCAATATTCTTTTGGAATGCAAACCTCATCGTTGATGTGGGTCGAGTTGGCGGCCATTTGCATATCTACTACTGTTCAGAGGCCAACTCCCACGTGATAAAGATATAAATTTTTATTTTGAATATAATTTGACTTTAGGATAACATTCCTACTTGCTACTTCTCATTGTAAATGTTTAACACTGTTAAGAACTGCTATCAACTTGTTATTTGCAATTTTCATTTTGAATATAATTTGACTTTATGATAAAACTCACTATTTGCTACTTCTCATTGTAAATAGACTTGGACTTTTGTATTCTATATAAGTTACTAGGGTCACAATTTAACTGCTATTTTATACTTTAAGATAAAACTCGCTATTTGCTATCTTAACGCACTGTAAATTGGTGTGACTATAGGTGTATCATTCCCGTATAAAGGTTACTTAACGATTATTTTGATTTTGAGTGTGAATTTGAACTTTACCGATTAAAAATGTATTTTTATAATTTTGGTGTACAACGGCAGCAAGTTTCTGTTTTGGGTAAATGTAAATAATTTTCTTACGCGCTGTTAGCGAAATTTTTTAAGCTTCTCTTTCAGGGGTAATTGAGTGGAAGGCCTTCCATCGTGAAAAGAGAAACATATTATAAATATTGTAAGTCTTTTATCTCTATTTTATTCTTTTTGGTAAAGCGGTTATGAGCTGGATTAAATCCGCTCTGAGTACTTGCGAAAGTTAATTAAATTAATATTTTTCTTTGGGGTGAACACATATAGTATATCTATTATTTGGAAACGTTCTGGGTTATAATTTTGGGAAACATTAACGGGTTAATGATTTTGTAATTATATTTATAAACTTTCTCAAGGCGTTGTTTATACTACGCAGATAGCCGAGTTATTATTTTTTTGTTGTTCACTGCTACCATTAAACCAAATTATTATTTTTTTTACTTCAGAATATAACGATACGTTCGAGAGACTCATTATCTTATTCTTCCCGTCCTTTGTGAATGTTATCCTTTCCTTCCTGTACTTACCTGCACTACATTACTATCCAGGAGTTGGGGTAGTACTGCGTTCGACTTTCGGAGAACAACTCCTGGCGCCTGTTAAATAAATGCTTCTGACCCGCCCGCCTTCTATGAGCTAGACGGTGTATTTCTAACAGCAGATAAGTGTAGGACTTACCGTCTGTTGTATTTACTAACTTCTTTTGTTTCTTTGTCTACGTTCTAATATCTTACGTCATAATATATATATATATATATATATATATATATATATATATATATATATATATATATATATATATATATATATATATATATATATATATATATATATATATATATATATATATATATATATATATATATATATCGTGCGTTCTGCCAAAATTCATTAAGTCCAAAAACTGTTTCTGAGATATTAGCGATATAAACTTGAATCTCTCACTTAAAATCAGAAAGCCAACGCATACTCACCATTTTTAGGAATTAGTTACTAAAGTATGCTTTCTTCTGATCTTAAAGTATTTTTTTCTATCACGCTAATTAGCGGTAATTAGTGGACTTAGTGACTTTTAAATAGTTTGGAAATGGACTTAATGAGTTTTAAATTAATTATTGTTATATAATTTAAGGAACACTATTGTATCAAAATACTATTTTATTATAATAACAAATTGAAACATTCAAAATAATGTAAACCAAATTCAAAATTTTCCTATTCGTCGTCTTCGCTGTAATCGGTGTCACTCAATACGCTGGGTTCTGGATTCCTATTGTTAACGTTTTGCGGTTTTGGCAAGTTTCTGTACCATGCATGAAACTCTTGCGGAATATCGTTGTTGTCGCATAAGCGCTTTAGGTAGTTATATTTTTTTCTGATATTGGCAAATCATTCGAGTAAGCTCTTTTCAAGGTCTTTGGAAGTTCTGTTGGGCGCCTTTTTCCGCAAATATAAATTTTGGAATATTCCCTGAGTGGTTGTATCGAAACATAATGAAACCTGGATTTTCTTTTTCATACCGGAAACATTTCACTTTAAGCCATGAAACTTTGTTACCATCTGTGTCAAATGTATCAGACTTTTGATAAACCCGATAAATCAGAAAGTCACAAAACTGAAGCTCTTGGATGTAATATGGATCGTTCTTTTCTTTCCTCTTTTGGAACGAGCTAATCGAAAGATGGCTAGTTAGTCATGCATGGTATAAACTGGCACATATTTTGTCTGCTTCTCTATTGCACTATGCATACTGTCAAACTCCATCATTGAGTGTCCGGATTCTAGAAACTTATGTTCGATTACATCAAGATGTGAAGATGCTTAAACAACGTACAGTAATAGAGCGACAATGTTTTGATTTCTGTTTTGCCTCCGCAAGTATCCGAGAACAGTGAGACTTCCTTTACATGGTGTGGCAAGTTTCTTAAAAAATTTCTAAACAAGTGCCTATTTCGTTGCTACCACGTTTTTCATTTATTTCAGTCCATGTGTAACAGTAAGCATTATTCGGAGGTGCTCCTTCGTAAATACTTAAATTGTAACAGCACAACTTTCTAGCGTAGTACATTGGAGAAACATCGCTGCATGGTATTTGCAAAACGCTTTGTAGGTCAAACGTGGTGGTCACAAAAGTGTTATCATCTGATACTCTGAGCTTATCCACAGCTTTACTATTGTTTGCATCTTCCTTTCTTTGTCTATGTTCTTTGTAATTGACTTCCAGTAATTCTTTTCTTCCCCTTTGCATCATTATACCGTACACAAGTAGAACTTAGATCCTTTTTTGGTTTATAAAATGAATAATTATATTCTAGGTCAAAAATCCGTTTGTATGTTGTAATACTACAAGGTCTGTCTTTGTTTTCAGCACAAAATTCTTTGTACCGTGAATACATTTTGCAATTGACAAATTGCTATCTAGAGTCTTGAGGAAGATTTTCGTGAGTAATGAGATTCGGTAACTGGAAAGCTCTCAATATGATTTTTTTTTTTGTACATCGTCATCACTTAATTTGTTGGCTGGTGGATGCTTTCCTCGCTGATCACCACTATCAAACACGCAATCTTGGTTTGTTTTTCAAAAGCTTTATTTATTGGCCCGTTACTAATACAAAGTGTTTTTAGAAAAAGTCAAGGTTTCAATAAATGTTAGACTATCAATTTCGTTTCTTTATTCTACCTGTGTTACCAGTTTTAACAAAACCTTTACATTATATTATAACTTATTGCCTATTGAAATTGTAGTAAACATAAGAACCTAATTATTAAATTTTTTGCAATTTTCGGTAATTGTACAGGGTGGCCAACTAAGAATGTGAGGTACTGTATCTGGGAAATTATCCATCGTAGAGGCTTGCGCAAAAAGAAGTTACTAAAACGGTCAATACAAAAACCTGAAAATATTTTCAAGTTTCTGAAATGGCCGCTAGGGGCGTAACTGCAATCTTGAATTAAAAAATTGATGTTTCTGTGAATTCTGCTGTATTACCTAATAAAAAATAACGGTTCTTTAAAGTCGAGGATAATCTGAACTTTCTTTGTTTGGCACTTTCTCACGTATGTCTAAAAATAAAGTGGTGGGGGTATTCAAAGGTTTCCTTAAATCACCCCTGTATCTTCGAAACGGCTAAGCCAATCATAACAAACTTGGAGCGTTGAAATGGGCTATTATTAGACTACAAATGTTATGATATTTGAAGTTTTCTTAGTTTCACATGTCGTCGCTAGAGGACTTTGTTCGACATTCGGACAGAAACGGTTAATTTTCGCAAAAATTAAATGCATTTGCATTACTTTTTCATGAACAAGTAGCTAAATGATGCCTAAACAAGCTCGCGAAAACCGAATCTCGATATCTTGTTCCTAACCTAAAATATCGGCCTAAATTTTTTTAACTATTTTTTGGAATTATTTCTATTATGTAAGCTGTGGCCCTAAAAGATCGATTTAAACGAGGACGGTTTTAATGCCCCGTAAATGCTCGAAATGCTGACCATCTCGCTCTATGCATTGCTGAAGCCTCTCATGACTAGACAAAACTGCAGCTTCAATTTAGGTATTGCATTACGAATCCGGTTTTCATATCTTCTCTAGTCGTAGGTTGAGTCCGAAACACAATGTCCTTTAAGCACCCGATAATTAAAATCGAGGCAAGTTAAATCTGGCGATCGCGGAGGCCATGGAAACAGACTTCCTCTTCAATCCACCGCTGTTGAAATACTGCATTAATATGCTCTCGCACATTAATAGCAAAATGTGCTGGGCAACCATCCAACTGCAAAAACAATTTTGCCTTGTTTTCAGAGGCACATCTTCCAACAACAACGGTAATTGAAAAAGTCAAGAAATACATTGCCTTTAGGGTTGCTCGAAAAATATGGCCTAATAGTTCTGCCTCCCAGTATGCCACACCATAATTTAAACTCCAACACCCTTGGCGCTGAACTTCACGCAACCAATGGGAATTTTCTGCAGACCAATAATGCATACTGTGCAGATTGACTCTCCGTCACTACTGAAGGTGGCTTCATCGGTCCAAAGAATTTGAAATAAAAATTCTCGATTTTCGCGTATCATGCCTAACATCCAATGGCAATAGTCTAACCTTCGATCAAAATCTTCTTCTTTCAAGACCTGATGCAAAACGACATGATATGGGTGCATTCTTAAAGTAATTAAAAAGTTTAAACGAATACCTATACATTATGATGGCCATTAGAACTTACCTATGGTCCTTCAAAATATTTTCAACCGTTGTCCGTGATATGCCAACTCAGTGATAATGCTCTTGTGCTAACATGAGGATTTCCTTCAAATACCCAGTACACGGTTAATATTTTCTTGTGTTCTTCCAATTCTTTGCCGTTGAAACTTAGGCCGAAAACTACCATTGGTTCGTAAGCTCGCCACTAATCGGGGAAAAACTCTTAGAACGCAAGGACGCCGATTTGGATATCGAGACGCGTAAACTCTTTTAGCTACTGCGGCATTCTGAAGACATTCAAAATAAACCACAAGCATATATTTGCAAAACGCATTTTGAAGCACAAAATTGCTCAAAGCAACGCGAAAGTATTGACAACTATTTACAGTTTGAGGATTATGTATGTTTTGTTTAGGTATCTGTTTCCATTGCCTGCTTCTATTAATTGTATTTTTCGTATATATCCATAGTGAATATGCATTTAAACAAACAAAAATAGGCCTTTCGTATAACTTTTAGCATTGCTGACTTGCCCGTAGTAATTTCAAAAGGGTCATTTTATTCTGGTGAATAAATTTACAAACATTTAAAATCGCAATTTCTAGGTAACCTATTCAGAGCCGAAATTGAAGCTGCAGTTTTGTCTACCCATAAGAGGCCTCAGCAACGCACAGAGTGATGGTCAGCATTTCGAGCATTTACGGGGCATTAAAACCTCCTCCTTTAAATCGGTCATTTTAGTGCCACAACTTACTAATAGAAACAATTCGTTAAATTAGTTAAAAAAATAAAATTTAAGGAATTTTCGTATAAAGCATTCTTTGGCCGATATTTTAGGTTATGAACAAGATATCTAGATGCGGTTTCGCAAGCTTGTTTAGGCATCATTTAGCTACTTCTTCATGAAAAAAGTCATACCAATGCATTTAATTTTTTGCGAAAATTAACCGTTTCTGTCGGAATGTCGAACAAAGCCCTCTAGCGACGCATGTGAAACTAACAAAACTTCAATTATTGTAACATTTGTAGCCCAAAAAAGCTCTTTTCAACGCGCCCAAGTTTGTTAAAATAGGATTAGCCGTTTCGAAATACGAGGGTGATTTAAGGAAACCTTTGAACACCCCACCACTTTATTTTTATAAATACGTCAAAAGTGCCAAATTATCCTCGGCTTCAAAGATCAGTTATTTACAGAAACATCACTTTTTAGATTCAAGGTTGCAGTTACGACCCTAGCGGCCATTTCAGAAAAATGAAAATGTTTTGTATTGGCCATTTTAGTAATAACTTTTTTCCGCAAGCCTCTACGATGTATAGTTTCCCAGATACAGTACCTCGTATTCTTAGTTGGCCACCGGTATATTGCATGCATACAATTTGAGGACTTTAATAAAATTAAATTTAAATACGCTAACTAATTTAATGGCGGCAAAACTATCTTATTACCAACAAAATTAGTAAGTAAGTTTCAATAAATCTTAGAAATTAATGATTTCTGGTTTTGTGTATCACTTTTTAATTTGCATCCGTACAATTTTCATATAAATTTGATTAGTTATCTTTTACGTTATTTCACTTTTTAACTTGTTTAGCAATGTATACCTAAAATTTGAAAGTGTTTTATCTTTAGAATAGTATTAAATAAATATTAAAGGTGATTAATTTCTTTTCGTTTATTTCATTGCTATCATCAGTTTTAATAAAGCCTTTACTTTTTATCATGACTTGTTTTCATTTTAGTGTGATCATTGGAAAAATAAAAAAATATGAATTTCAGGTGGTTTTCAACAAGTACTGAACTTCAAGATTAACTTAAATGCAAATACCTATCGTTTACATTATTTTTGCTATGTAAATGACTCATTTATGTATAACTAACATTATCGTTAACTAAATTAAAGTATTAAGAAATTTTAATAATTGTTAGAAATTAATAATTTCCTGTCTTTGTTTGACTTTCCGGCAATTATAATTTGCTTACATACAATTTTGCAACTTTTAAAGTAAAATTTAATTTGAATAGCTATCTAGTATGATAATTTACTATTTAACTTGTTCACTAATGTACACCTACAGTTTGAAATTCTCTTACCTTTAAATATAGTACCAAATAAATTTGTATAAATATTAAACACTATTAATTTCCTTTGTTTGTTCCACTAATGCTATTAGTCCTAATAAAACTTTAACTTTCATGATTGCTTTCATTTCACTGCATTCATTGGGGTAAATAAAATATGAACTTTGTTGTTTTCAATAAATATAACCAATTTGTGTCATTTGTTGGTTGTATATATATATATATATATATATATATATATATATATATATATATATATATATATATATATATATACCATTTTACAAACTTCAAGACAAAATTAAAGTAGTTATCGTTTATGTTATTTTTACTATTTAATTACCTCAGGTATCTATGCCTAACGTTTGCAACTGGTCGACAGGATTCTTGACATTAACTACAGAATTAAGTAAATTTCAATAAACATAGGAGATTAATAATTTCCTGTCTTTTGTTCCATTATTGCTTGCTTATCACATAGTCATTAGAGTAAACAATAGAACAGACCTTTTAAATATCTGTCAATAAATACTGAAAGATTACCAAATTCTTGTAATTTGCATAATTAGGTACTTTCAACACGTCTAAAGCATTTTAATGGCCAGATGTACTTAATGAGATATAAAATAATATTTATTTTTTGCAATAAAAAATAGGAAAGTAATACTACTATTAACGTGCGCTTAAATTATAGATTAGAATTGCATAAAAAAAAGGGTTACTAGGCAGTAAACTGATCTAAGTTTCAACCTTAAATTATACCATAACAAAAGAGATACAGATAAAGACTAGCTTTGTGCAAAACGAATAACATACAGATATGGAATTTAAATTTGAATTGCATTAATGTGGTAAATTATGCTTGTGATGTTTACAATAGTTGTCCGCACAAAAAACTAAATTTGGATAGTGATTGGCCTTTGAGAGACGGTAACAGTTTATTATATACGGAATAGAGGTTATATGTAAATGATCGATGAAAAATATGTGTTCGAAAAGATGGAGGCGAAATTAGTCCTTTAAATCTAAGGTTTACGTTGTGAACGTCGCTTCGGTGTCTAATTTTTGGTGCAAATATGGTAGAACTTGATTATAAATGATTGAATGGTAAAGTACAGCTGCATGAGGAACCCTCTGTTATCCATGTTTAGCCAATATTTCCTAATTCCATAAACAAAGCGTAAACATGATTTTCTACCTTCGAATATGATTTTTTCTGTACTTAAGGCATCACAAAATTAGAATGACTTACTACAAGTGATTCGGTTAATTTTAATTCTAATGCTTGCGATAGTAGGTATATGGTGATGAGGAAATAACTTTTAAACTAGAGTACGATTTCATATCACATTTAGTAACATGTTCTAGAAATCGTAGGTTATTGTCCATTTCTTAGCCCAAGTTTCGTACCACTTGTGAACATTTAAGATTTACATCACTAACTAATATTTTAAGTCATTCTCTATTTTTCTTTGAACCTGTCAAAATAATAAAGATAGATTTAGAAGGATTTAAGCTAAGATTATGTTTTCTGGACTTACATTCTAAGTTATATATATATATATATATATATATATATATATATATATATATATATATATATATATATATATATAAATATATATCATTGTGTACAATGCTATTCGCTAACGTTAGATCGGAGTGAGTAAGAGTATTTCAGTTGTGTATGTGCTTAATGACATTGTAGTTCAACTGAATAATTTACCAGACATGTTCATCTGTTTTCTTATGTTTGATTGTTTTCCTATTATTAGTTTGCCGATAGTTCTACACAGTCGTGCAAATCTTATTATTATCAGCTTTTCAACCCAATACCAAAGTGAGTTATCACTACAGCCTGTTCTTCGCAATTTTAAAATTAGTTAAATATTTGAAAATAATTAAGCACATTTTTAGTGCACTATTAGTATTTAACTTACAGCACAGAATTTTTTTAGTAAATACGTTTATTGTGATGCGACGTAGAAAGGATTGCCGCCGTAGTTACTACAAATGGAGCACAACTAAAAACGCAAAAATCTTTTTAAGAATGACCTGAGAAAAAGCGTATACCAGTTCCAAAATCTCTTTGCAGTGTACGTTTTAAAGAATGTTGTATAAACACACTTGAAAATTGAAACGATAGACCATACCTTAAGTGCCTAACTCCATAATAAAATTAAGCAACACGTAAGATTTACTGTTTAAAAATTTAGTTTTCAAAATTTAGTGTTTTGGAACCTCAAACCATTTAACAGTGGTATACATTTCTAAATTTAACCTTCAGTTTTTATGAAGACATTTGGACAGTATGATAGAAAATGTATCTGTTTTTCTCCGTGGGTTAGAAACCCATATAAATAAATTACTGAAATTTTGATTTGTTAACAATCTATCACAGCAAAACAATTATGGACCTCCTACCAACAAAATTTCTGGATTTAGTTGAAATACAAAACGCACATCAATCCTCCAGCGAGAGCTTCTCAGGCTTAATTAACATGTATACTATAAATATTAACGAAACATATGTGAGAATCATACACGTTCATGAATTTACTGTTCACCGTACGTTCGCGTTTAGTGAATTTTAATGCTTAAAAGCACTCTAGTTTGTGTAAATATCTTCAAAATGTATGTACTCCTACATAACCCTTGTAACAATTATGGCAGTCAATTTTGTAAACGACATTTGATTTGTTATGTTTGGTATTTTGTGTTGAGTATTGTTAAAGTGTATTATAATTTTATGTTATTGTTACTTTTGTACTGATTGTGAAAGTTTGGATATGAAAGGTATAGTTAAGTAATTGGTGTTAGGTATTTCTTCACAATCTAAATTATTGAAAGATTACAAAGATAATCTGACTAATTTTGACATCTAAAGTAATACTGCTTAACGCTGAATTTAAATTTTGGATACGTTGTCAAACTGTTTTATTAATAAATTGTAAAGCAAAATTATTTTCGAGAAGACTATTCTTAATTCTGTTCATATTTTTTATGGTGTATTAGTGAAGATTTTCCAAAGGCATAACTAACTATTACTGATATATTTTGTAGTATTATTCTGTTAGATTTATGACCTTTACCGTTTTGCTCATGTCTAAAAATTTAATCTTTAATTGTTTCCTATTCAATTGTAAATTTAGGTTTAAGATCCACTTTGTCCAATTTGTTATTCTGCACCTGACTTTTAAATACTAAAATAATAATAAAGTCAGTTATGCCTGAATGACATTTAAAATCATTGCTAACCGCTACTGAATTAATTAATTAATTGGTAAAATTCTTTAATTTTGTTTCAAAATGTTCAATAGTCATAATCGCTTAAATCGTTTGAAATTCAATATTTAATGATATCTTAATTACATTCACTCACACGTCCTATACTTAAAACGTGCGGATTACATAAATTACACAAACAAACTAAACCACTTAGACATGTTGTAGTATCCAGATAGCCAAGTTTTTATCGCAAATTTTATTTAATGTTACTAAACATCAATTTTTTGATGTAATGTTTGGATTTGTGAATGCTTCTATCATTTTAAAATTGAAGTTTTCACAACTTTACACTTACATCATAACTCGATTAAATTTTGTTAAATGTGTTTTTGGCTGGCAAATTTCATTGTTAGCTTTCGTCGTAGAGAGTGTTCTGGTTTGTCATCTTTGAGGCAGTTTAACAATATTTAATTTTAATGACCTAGTTATTCTTTACTACAATTTTATAGTTGGCTTATACGTTTCTCAAACTGTTATATTAATAGCAGGCTTATGTTTATGTTTGAATTTTTCAAATTTGACAAAATTGTTTACTACATCTTTAACAATTTTAACTAACATTACTACTGACGAAGATAACTGTAAGTGTTATCGAAACGTTTAGATTGTATAATTTAAAGTACACCATTAAAAATCCCAAAAAGATAAGTATTTTATTATGAGTGTTAATGGTGAAAGTTTACATTTTCAAACAATGAAATAGTTCAATTTTTTCAGCCTGCAAGATTATCAAAAAAATGCAGGTTTAAATCAATTTTAGAATAACGGAAAATGTTGTCAAAGAGTTTACAAAAGCATAACATCTATTTTATGATTTCTGCAAACGCATGTAAAGAAATCCCGTTACCTGCATTCTTGCACAAAAGTTGTTTATAACGTCAGTGCATTACAGACCTCCCAGTTAGTCAGTATATATAAGGTGCCGGATCGCATATACACGTTTTTTATATACTGATGCTTAAACGTAACTTTATCTATACAAAATTTCGTGCCACTTGACGATTTTCAATAATATATAATATATATATATATATATATATATATATATATATATATATATATATATATATATTATATATATATATATATATATATATATATATATATATATATATATAAATTGGGATATTAATATGATGAATGATTTAAATGGCGACTTACTTTAATTAAAGAGGTTAAATGCACCAATAATTTGTAATGCTGACGACTTATAAATTTATGAGGAAAAAAATAATATATTTAGTTTGGAAAAATATTTTAATTTTAATGGTTGATTACATGATTGAACGTAATATTATGCACCGGACTAGCTCAGATCTCAAATGGGGATAGAGTTCAAGTAATTTAGTTTGAAGTTAAATTTTGAATCTGGAAATGTGTATATGAAATACCCTTTATAGAATTATAATGAAAGTATAAAATTTATCCTGAATATAATTTACTCTCAACACATGCGTTGTAATGAACTTAAATGAAATTAAAAGCTGTCAAAGATGTCAAATAAATAATTTAGAAAATTAATGTTTAGATCCAAAATGAAAATTTAGAAAAAGAAAATAAATTAATACCTTTACAGGTGTTTACACAAGTAAATATTTAAAATTCTTAACCAAAACATATATGTAACAAATATTAATTTGCAGGAAATTTATCAATGAATGTTTATAATAAGTAGGGTTATTAAAATTTGTGACTCACATATACTGTCCTCACTGTAGATTGACGTCTTCGGATAACTCCAACTGGATGCAGGCAATGTCCACTCGATTACAGTTGTTACCATCACCCATATACTGCTAACTCGATTCTCGGTTGTCGAAGACACCAACTTCCAAAACTTTATGATGTTTTCTTCGAAATCCGCAAACTCCAACCACTTATTTTATTTCGGTAACTTTTTATTTAATTAAGTTTAAAGCTTAATGAATGATTTCGTTTTAAAGAAATGTTTAAATATCCAAAATTTTTGTTGATGAACACTTTTATTTTTAGATACCGATTCAATTTTTGTTTAAAAGAAATTGTCCGAAGAAATAAAACAACATTAACCAAATAAAAGTGGGTTTTAATTTGGTATATGGAATTAATTTAAGTTAGTTAAGTTAAGCAAATCTTTACAAAATCGTGACAAATTAACACGTACAAAATATTTTCCGAAAACGACAGGTATCGGAGACCGAACTATTTATTTTAAACCGTCAATATAAAACAAATGCTCTCGAAAGTATTCTTCGTAAATATAACTTCTTGACGAAAATTTAAATTAGGTTATGAACTTACTTTTTACACAAATTTCACAACACTGTTTTAACCTTTTACACTTTGAACAAATTCTAGAGAGATTGATTTCAAGAGCACTTCCTTTTATATGTTTCTGGTTGTTACCAAAATCATTTTTCAGCCATATTGCAAAAGTAACTAGGGCTATGATTGGTGGACCTATATTACAAATTGGACTCAAATGGAAATTTGGCCGTAACTTTCTTATACATAATCAATTGAAAATTAAAACGGAAATGAAAACTACGTAAAATTTTGAACAAAAGACACCTAACAAGCTATAATTCCTAAAGTTAATATACGAAGTACTAATCTAACTTAAATAAACATAACTATTTACATTACAAGCTATACTAAATCTAATTGCAAAATGGAATTTTGAGAACATTTTACACACGAACACATACTTTTGTGTTAGAAATATTTAATTTAAAGAAATTTTAAGCTTTTGTAATTTTATCTAAATTCACCTCAGATTTAACACAATTTTGCGGAGAAAAGCGATGTATCCTTATAAAAACTGTGTCATATTAAGAAAGAACATCTATTATTTGCTTTAAGAGCAAAATCTAAGCCTAATAATGTGAAAAAGTATAAAATTATGTAAAAATTACAACCTAACCAAACTTAAATCTAAAATTGAAAATAATTCATATTTAAAAATGTTTTCATCACTTGAAATGTTATGTTAAAGGTTTGTACTTCTTGTCTTTATTATTTTCACTAACTATTTGCAATGCATAAAGTCATATAGTGTTGCATTTAAAAAGTCTCATCAGTCTAACACCATTTTGAAATATTTCACTTATATTAAATGTACACTATAAATGTCTTTATGCCGAAATGTTCTAGTGATGTTCTTATTGTAAACTTGTAACATAATTTTGTCACTAATTCGCTTCCAAAATATTGCGAAAAATGTATTAAACTGTCTCATATTATAACCCTTTATGTAAAGTTTTGTATTTCCTGCATTCATAAATATCATACACTATCCTAACATAATCCAACTATAGTTCATGTTTAAACACCTGTAAAGTGTTCACTTGCACTATAAATTACTCTTGCAAAAATTGATGTCTTTTATTGCTAATAATTTGAAATACTCAAAATGACTTTACGAAAATGGATTATATTTAACATTCTTGACAATTTTGTTACGCAGAAAATGCTTTTATGATAAAACCAAACTAATAAATAATATTCAGATATTTATACCAAACTGAAATTTATTTTAAATTCAATCGTGAACCATGATTTATATAAAACAGTGTCTTGCACTTATCGAGCTAAAATCACCCTTTTATTACCCAAATGTCATTTAAACTGTCCGATATTCTTTTACCAAAATCTTTTCTGAACATCTCAATATATATATATATATATATATATATATATATATATATATATATATATATATATATATTTGAGATGTTTAGAAAGAGGTAATAGTATCGGACAGCTTAATGACATTTGGGTCATAAAAGGTAATTTTAGCTCGATACAAGTACATATTTTATATAAATCTGGTTCATGATTTTAAAATAAATTTATTTGGTATAAATTAATCTGAATATCATTTGCTTAGTTTGGTTTCATCATAAAAAGCAATTTGTTCTAACAAAATTGTCAAGGATGTTAAATATAACCATTTTCTAGATCATTTAGTATCATTTATTGCAATAAAACTCAATTTTTCAAAGGTAATTTGGCAAGTAGACATTTTACAGGTGTTTAAACATGGACTATGTTAGGATTAGTTAGGATATGTATGTTTAGTTTTTAAAGGCAGGAAATACAAAATTTAGTAAAAGGGTTATAATATGGACAGTATAGACAATTTTCGCACATATTTTTAAGGAATTAGTGACAAAAATTATAATACATGATTCACAAGAAGAAAACATTTAGAACATTATGGCATACAGACATTTATAGTGCCTACATTTTATAGTGAAAATTTCAAAAAAGTGTAGACATGAGATTTCAATGCAAGAATATATAACTTTGCATTGCAAACAAGTAGTGAGAACAATAAAGACAAGTAGTACAAACCTTAAACATAACATTTTAAGTGTTAAAACATTTTTAATATGAATTAATTTCATTTTAGATTTAAGTTTACGTTTAAATTTTAGGTTTTTCACATAATTTTATACTTTTTCCACATTATTAGATTTAGTTTTGCTCTTAAAGCAAATAATAGATGTTCTTTCTCAATATGAATAAGTTTTTATAAGGATACACGTTTTATCCGCAAAAATGCTAAATCTGAGGTGAATTCTAGACAAATTTACAAAAGCTTAAAATTTTCATTAAATTAAATGTTTCAACATAAAAGATATGTTTTCTTATGTAAAATGTCCTCAGAATTCCATTTTGCAAGTAATTTAGTGTAGCTTGTAAGTGTAAATAGTTAAAAGCTTATTTTAATTAGAAGTTATTTCGTTTATTAGTGTTAGGATTAGCTTGTTAGGTGTCCTTTTTCAAAATTTTACGTAGTTTTCATTTCCATTTTTAATTTTCATTTCCGACCATGTATAAGAAAGTTACGGCCAAAAGTCCATTTATGTACAATTTGTAATTTTGATCCTCCAATCACATCCATAGTTATTTTTGCAATATGGCTGTAAAAAAATTGAAATTTCTGTAGCAACCAGAAACATATAAAAGCAAGCGCTCAGGAAATCACTCTCTCTCTAGAATTTGTTCAAAAGTGAAAAAAGTTAAAACAGTGTTGTAAAATTTGCGTACATAACCTAATTTATTATCGTCAAGAAATTTTACGTTACGAATAATTTTCGAGAGCACTTGTTTGTATCGTTGGTTATAAATAAATAGTTCGGTCTCCGATACCTGTCGTTTTTAATAAAATAATTCTGTACGATTAATTGATGTTACGATTTTGTGAAGATTTGTTTACGTGTTTTCCAATTTAAAATAATTCTTATTTACCAAATTAAATTCCATTTTTATTTGGTCAAAGTTTGTTTTATTTCTCCGGACAATTCCTTTTAAATAAAAATTATTTTCGGTAACTAAAATAAAAGTGTCGTCAACAAAAATCTTGGATACTTAAAAATATATTTTAAACGATATCACTCATTGAGCCATAAAATCATTAAAATAAAAAGTTACCGTTAACAAATAAGTGTTTGGAGTTTGCCGTTTTTGGGGAAAACATCTATAAGCCTGGAAGTTGGTGTCTTCGAGAACCGAGATAGCAGTTGGGTATTGGTAACAACTGTAGCCAGTGAACATTGCCTGCATCCAGCTGAAGTTTTGAAGACATCATCCAATCAACAGGAGGGACTGTATATGTGAGTCTTAAATTTTATAACCCTGTTCATTGTTATTTCCTGCAATTTATATTTGTTACATGTATGTTATTAATTAAGAATTTCAATTATTTACTTGTGTAAACACCTGTAAAGCTAATAACTTCCTTTTCTTTTCAAAATTTTCATTTTGATCCAAACTTTAACTTTTCTAAATTAATCATTTGACAACTTTGACAGTTACTTATTTTCACTTAAGTTCATTAACGCATGCGTTTGAAAGCAAATTATATTCAGAGCAACTTTTATACTTTAAATTCAATTACATATAGGATATTTCTTATACTTACAAAATTTTATCTTCAACTAAATTCCTTGATCCCTATCCCCAATTGAGATCCCTGAGCTAGTCCGGTGCAACAATATAACATAATAATAAACATTTAAATATTATTCCCAAACTTTAAATATAACTAACTTTAAATATAAAATAAATAATTTTTTCATCACGTCTGCATAAGTCGCCTTTATAAAATCAAATTCAATATTAAACATCCCAATATATATATATATATATATATATATATATATATATATATATATATATATATATATATATATATTGCTAGTTATGTTTCAATTAGTTAACCTCGATTCATCCATTTTAGTGACATGTACGATATTAGCGAGTCACGGTAACTTTGACAAGGTTAAAATTGCTACTGACACTTATGTGCTTCGAATTACGTATTTAAGCTTGTTTTTATTTCTCCTCGAGCTGATTAGGTTTTGGGAGAAATTCAGCGGCAGAGATGGGGATTTATTAGAGCAGCTTTTGGATCTTATCAAATAATTCTGAAACAGCCATATATTTCAAAGGAATAAAAATACCAACATATAGTTTAATTAATTCGTATCTATGTTTGACGTAGATGCAGAACTCCAGAGTTGATTTCGTAACACCGACCAGTTTTAGGACTGCTTTGTATACTAGTACTTTATTGCATATTGATAAGTTTGGTTTATTTCGATTTAACCAGTATAACTTGCTGAGTTTAATCTAGTTAATAGATGGTTTTGTTGTTGTCAGCCGGACTTAAGAAGACGGAAAGTGGTTCTTTAGTTTTTTGATGTTTTATAGTCCATATATATTTTCTACAGCGTGGTCAAACTTTTCTACAGGTTCCTTTAGTTAGTTAATATCTATAGAATGGTGCATATTTTTAGGTACCACTCTACAACTACGTTCTAAACTGTTAAAATTGAAAACTGAATAATGGGTAGAGGGCACCCAGGTTCAGAAATTGACAGAGATTAGTACTTCGTTAGGGAACCTTAGAAAGGGCGATTACGTGCGTTTATTTTGAAGGCATGCTAGCACTTGTGCTAGTTTTTACTTTGTAATCATTCAGTACCACAGTATATATTAGTTTTACAGCAAAAACACGTTTTGGAGATCAAGTATTTAAAACGTTTACAAGTAAAATAATTGTGAGTTGGAAATTGTTATAAAACTTTTCCAAAATTAGGTAGTGTTTAAACAGATTTGTAATAAACTGAAATCGTTATATTAAGAAAATTATTGTGTATAAAGCCCGCGCTATGCGAATAAACCTTTAAAGTGATCCTTTATATAACTAAAGCTGCATTGTAAATTGAGTAGTATTAAACATTAATGTTACCGAGGTAAATATATGTGCGTTCATTAACGGCACTAAAGCGATCATTTATAGACACCCAGAAATTTAGTCACAAGTATAAATAAGATGTTCTGTAACATTAATATTTAAGAGTATTCAGTAAATCAAATTTAGAGCTGTGAATGGAAGCAGACATTTGATAGTATTGTGCGACGACCAGTGTTAAAAACTTGCGAAGGCCTGTTATTAGTGATGAGTGATGATGATGACCGATGATAGATACTTAGGATTAACAAAAAGAAACGTATTTTGGATTAACCCTACTGGAAAATGCATTACACATAATAAGGGACTACGTAATGTAAGAATAATTGTATCTATTTGAATGGTGGGCGGTTGATTATCTTTAAAATGTCATTGCTCGTATTGTAAATTTCATTTACACATTAAGGATAATCAATTTTCACTACCTGTTGTTATATGTTTAGATTATAAGATTTAGTATCAACACCAACCAAAGTTCTGCCCCTTGCTCAGCACAGTGAGCAAAAGAACACTTTTGATTTTGAAAATGTTCAGATTCTAGATAAAGAGTCTAATCGTAATAAGAAAATATAAAATAAATGATACATATTATCAAACAACCGAAGACTTGCAATATAAGGTCTGACGTGCAAAACTTGAGTCATATTTATTATAATTTAATTAAATAATCTTTTGGTGGGTATTGATTATGTCCGTATATTTTGATAATGTGTAGATATTATGTGGTTACTTGTTAGCGTTATTAATGTAATTATAAGTTTTATGAATTTTAAACTGTTTGACTGTGTAATCTATAGAAATAAGTTTTAATATGTAGAAATTTAATTGTCTATTGTTTACATTTATGTAGTATATTATTTTATTCATTAAAAGTAAAACATTATTGATAATTAAGAGATCGCTGTATAACCACTTTATACAAGTATACGATAAGATAGTTGCTAGATTCACATGTGTTGCTGTGACCCGATATTAGATAATGTTGTATACTTACAACGTAAACAGAACTTCGTTTAATTTCTTCGAAGGTAATATATATATATATATATATATATATATATATATATATATATATATATATAAAGTTCGGGAAAAGCAAAACGCGTCGCACGTATGATAAAATGTCAACAGTGTTGTCATATGGATTATGTTATTTTAGGTTATGTTTCTTTACAGTTCCTTTAGAATAAGCGTAATTGCTTTCTTAGTTTATTTGTGTGATTATCCATTTACACATGTCAAAGTTACAGAATAAAATATAAAAATTAATTTTAGCTTACTTAAAATTGTGCTCACAAAATGCATCCAAGGAATAAAAGCTTGAGCAGTTAAAGTTTCTTAATTGTTTGTTTAATCTGAAATTATCGCTATGTGAATGACAAATACAGTTACAACAAAGGGACTAAACGTATCAGTGGAAAGTATTCGTGTGCATTTGTAACATGTTAAGCCCCACCTGCCCACGCACAAATGGACATCTTAATTTTCAAAGAGGTTGCAGAGACTAGCGGTGGGCATGATCGATTTTGTTGTTACGTGACCACCGGTGGTCACACTGTTTGATTTGGTCCGAGAATGACCATCACATGCACATGGCACTAACGTGTTAAATATGTAAAAATAAAACAGAGCAATTATTTATTTCTTTGTTAATTATTTACGAGACAAGTTCGAACTATAAAAAAGTAAATTTAACATTCCGACTTATAACAACTACAAATAGGTATCATTTTAACACACTGTACAACTAATTAAAACCAATTGCACTGACAAGTTGGGTACAATTCACACTAAATTCCATAGATAACGATTAGAATGACCAGCCGATGAATAGAAATAATTCACACGATGTTCAATTATTTAATCACTAATATCTTCATAATCGCTATCTGATTCTTTTGATTTATACGAATTATTATAGGTGCAATATCACAATGATCGAACCTTATTTCACGATCCCACCATTGCTGAACAAGACCTTCAGTATGTTGGATCCAGCTGTCCCACATTTCTGGTGTCACTTGCGCTAATGCTTCTTGTCACATATTTAAGCAACTTTCAACTGATTTTCATCCCTACCTATGTGTTTATTATAATATGATTTTGTGATTCCCCATTATGTTCAATCGGGTTAAACATGCAATGATAGGGAGGAAGTTGAAGTACTCTATGACCATACTTTTCCGCCAGCTGATCCGCAACAAATAGCTTTTGGTGGTTTGTTTCTACAATTAAACATAAAGTGATTTAATAATATTATAATACTTTATACGTACTCTGAAACTACTTGTAATAATTCGGTTTTTAAAGTGCACGTCAAATAGAATTTTTGTTCCGTCAACCAATCTTGAATAACACCTTTTGTCCACGAACTGTTCGGTATTTTGATAACTACAGTGCTATGATATGATGCGTTATCCATTACAATAACGGTTAGTTGACTTAAATTCTGTAACAGCTGGTGCTCAAACCACTGTAAAAATTTCTT
Source organism: Vesta saturnalis (assembly GCA_036346205.1). Lineage (NCBI taxonomy): Eukaryota > Metazoa > Arthropoda > Insecta > Coleoptera > Lampyridae > Vesta > Vesta saturnalis. The sequence continues at coordinate 298,987 of JARFJB010002475.1, read as the reverse complement.
TTGTTCATTTCCTCGTGATAATCGGAATTTGGTGTTTTTGAATTAAATATCAATTCCGCACCAGGTATAAAGCCATTTTTATTTCCAGCATGAAGAACGATATCTCTAATGACAAAAATTATAATAAATTATACCATTATTTCAAACCAACCTTTTGCCACCTACTTTTGTACTTTTAACCGTTTTTAAATTGCCAAGAATGACAAACAGTGCCATTTTGGAATATCCAGGTTTCGTCTAGAAAAACAAATTGTATAACCCAACGTGTTTCAAACGATTGTAAACTTTGAGGAAACGTATTCGTTTTAAAACAATATCGGTAGCTCCATTAAACCTCTTCGAGGATAATTTTTTTTCCATTCAAAACCTATGTTTCGTAATACAGTATGTAAAGAACTTCGACATCCTTCAAAAAGTTGATCGTTTTTAATTTTTCCCATAAAATTTGTACGGTAATATGTTCGCCTACAAAACAAAAATTCATTGGCTACAATATCAATAAATTGATATCCACTTACGATTCTCATACATTCTGTAAACATCGGTGATGGGTTTCGGATGCACACGAGATCTAGGGACTGGTTGAACTACTTCATGCTTTTTAAGAGACTGTGATATTCCACTAACAGTAGCAATATTGACGTTTAAGCTACAGCTACCCTTTACAACAAGACTACGATTAGATTAACTACACACATTATAAAACAATACATTACCTCTCTACAGAAGTCAATGGAATAAAATGGCGCCCTGTATCCCGCTCTTTTCAAAGAAATCTACTAACGAACCTACCAGTTCCTTCCACAAATACTTAAATGCTAGGGACACATATTAGACGAGGCCACACAACCGAGAATAACACAAATTTGTTCTGAAAAGAACAGTTTCACAAAACGAAATAGATTAAAATATGAAATGGAACTAACAAACAGCATTGTAATTTTATTTATGATGCTGCCAACTTGTAGAATTATTTTACCCTAGAATATTACATTTAATGAAAATTCTAAATATTAGTATTACATTGGTACTGCCTTTACGTCGTATGTCACGTGCAACGCTTTTAGGATTGCCAGGACTTTATAGGTTACACCTAATAATTTTATGTGCTTACTGAATTGATCATCGGTTTTAAGGTTTACGTGTTGTTTATACAACACAATATACAATTGTGCAATTATTATTTTAAATTGTCACTTAGGTAAGATTTAGACTGAATTAAGATTACTTGTATTGTACTATTTTCTTTTCTTTTTAGTCTTGAAAGTGAAAATATAATTTTCGAAATGTTGGCATGGCAATTTAGTAGTTCTATTGATGGGCCGAGTCCTCAAGAGTATTCATCATCTATATATATATATATATATATATATATATATATATATATATATATATATATATATATATATATATTTATCTATGTGTGTGAGTGTGTAAATATTTTTGGTAAACATCCTCACGGTTTTATTAGATTGAAGTCGAATCTACAGCTTTAAGGAGAACCCATATTATATTATTAGATATCATTGTTTCATTTTATGTGGGCAAAGTTGTATAAAGAAATGTACAGTGTACTGAGAATAACTTTTGACAGTTTGTCTACATAATTGATCTAAAATTGTTTATTTTGAGTCAGATCGATTGTAAAATTTTATTTCATTTATTACAGTAATGAAGTATACAATATTAGTCTTGATCTGCAGTAACTGTTTATTACAACCTTCGGTCATCGGTCATCGTTACATGATTGCGGTATTTCGCTCTAACCCTCTATACCTTCGTCGAGTTTGGTTTCTATGTGGTGATGTAGAATCGATACATCTGTAATAAAATAGAAATGCATTAAATATACTACCTTCTGTTTATTATTGTCCTCGCAAGATGATTTTCGGCCTCTTGTGCTTCATTTCATCTTGGATGTCGTAGTCCCAAGTTCCTGGTATAGCTGGTCCATTGTCTCTTCGGTCGTCTACGTGGAGTCTCCATTGGAGTGTTCTGTCAATTAGCAGCCCTAGGTATTTTATGAAACTCTTCTACGGATGTCTTGTCCGAACAAGGTGATGTTTCGGTTCGGTGTCGCGCGTCTCTTAGTGAAGAGGATGGCCGTACTTTTCTGCAAGTTTATGGTAATGCGCCATTTCGAGCACCATTCTTCGAGTTCGTCCGACGCACTCTGCAGAAGTCTATCGACCTGTCCGAGGTTGCTGGATTGGGCTAGGACCAAGGTATCGTCCGCGTAGGTTGCGAGGATGGTTCCTTTTGTTTTCGGGAGATCTGAAACATATAAGTTGAATAATATAGGGAGAGGGGTGAACCTTCAGGTACTCCAGCGGTAATCCTTCGGGGAAGGACCTGCAGTGTTGCAGCTTCGTCCTGAAGCATCTTTTGATAGGAAGGAGCTACGCCTCTTTGTGGGAGGAGCTTCATTGCTTTATTCGGAATGTGGTCCAGCCCTGGTGCCTTCTTTACTTTTAGTTTCTTCAGGATGTCATTCACCTCCTGGGGGTGGTGTGTCGGATGTTGTCTTGGGGTTTCTCCGCTAGGTGTTCTTTGACGGAGTTGTTCTCGTAAACGGGGCTGCATTGCGTTTCTATGCAATCTGCGAACGCGTTCGCCTTCACGGCATCCGTGTCTACTATTCCATTCCTCCCGTGAAGTGGCGGCGTAGTTGTGTGCTCCTTTCGCAGCGCCTTCACCATCTTCCAATACGATCCGTCTTGGACGTCGTGGGATTCCACTTTTGCTGTCCATTGCGCATTTTGTGCTCCTTGATGGCTGCCGTCACAAGTCTTTGTGCTGTCTTTAGTTCACGTTTATCTTCGGGATCTTGAGAACGCTGCCATCTGCGTCTTGTCCTGTTTTATCCCTGATAAGTTCTCTTATTTCTATGGGCAGGCTGTAGTTATTTGTGTTCCTTGTTATCGTGAACTTTGCTTCTTCTATCGACCTCAGGATGGTTGTCGTGATTTCCTGTACTGCCGTATCTATCTTACGGGTACCCTTTATCACGGCCACTGCGGGATTTTATCCTTAATCAGAGCGTCGTATTTTTCCAGGAAGTCCTAGTGATCTACGTTGGCTCTAGTGGCTCTTGATCTCCTAGCTGCAGCAGAACGGGGTCGTGGTCAATGCTGAGGTCCGCTATAGCTTCCATCCGGATGTGTAATGGCATATTTCGGAAAATCGCGATGTCTAGTACGTTAGGCCTCATGCCCGCACCTGGGTAACAGGTGGGTTCTTGATTATGTCCCTAGTCGCGGCGTATGGTTCTAGGTCCCGCCCATTCCGCTTTGAGTTCCTGCTATTCCAGTCCGGGTGCTTCGCCTTGAGATCTCCTGCGATTATCGTGGGATGTTATCGTCCAGGAGTTCGTCCAATTCTTGGGGTCGAGTACGACCCTCGGTGGGTTATATGCAGCTATTATCTCCATGCGTTCTGCGGAGCTGGTGCCCACTCTATTGCAGTCACCTCCAGCATTTCCGTATCTGGTGTCGGCATTTCGTAATGGTCGATGGAGTTTTCCACGAATATTGCTGTGCCCCTCCTCTCCCGGTGAATCGGTGTTGCGGTGAAAACGGTAATTCCTTATCGTGGCATCATCACAAGGCCTTAGATGAGTATCCGTGGCCAGCACCATATCTAGGTTTTGCCGGTGGACGAATTCTTCTAGCTCCTCCCTCTTTGTAAGGAGGCCATTCGCGTTCCATATTCCGATATGGAGGGATGCAGGTTGTAGGGTGCGTTTATCCATCGACGGTTTCACGCTCTGTCCGGAGGAATCTCATAAATTTCTTTATGAGCTCTGCGTCTTCTGCTGCTTCCTCTTCAATTCTAGTGGTTTTCTTAGCGCTATTCGTTGCGACCTACGAATAGCTTAGTCCTTTTCCATTGCGCGGGCTGGTTGTCTCTGGATTGGTGGCCTCGGTGCGGGCCTCCTGATTGATGCCTTCGCGGCGTTTTTGGGGTAGACGGGGCATCCGCCGTAGTTGGTTGTATGCACTCCCGTGAAGTTACAGCATTTCGGTCGCCCATTTCCCGTGTCTTCAGGCAGTCTTTTGTGTGGTGTGGTCCTGCATACTTTACACATCTTGCTGGGGTGTGGCAGCCGCTAGAGGTGTGGCCGTAGCGTTGGTAGTGATAGCATTGTCCCACGCCGTCTTTTTGTGGGGTGACTCCACTCTCACCCTCAGGTATCCAACGTTGACAATTCTGAATATGTCCTTCGCTCCTTTGTAGGCGTGGCCGTTTGTTGGTGTTCGCGTCCTGCGAACATCCGGCTGACCTTCTGGACTTCGAAGCCCGCTCGTTGGAGGTCTTCTTTACGATTTCTACCATTTCTTCTCCTTGGGGATTCCTTTGATAACTACCTTAAGTGGTTTTGCTTCATCGAGAAGGTGCACGTTGGAGTGTATACCCGCGCTATCGTAGGATTCTTCTCCATTCGAAGATGGTGAGCGAGGTGTTGTTGCCTATTCAGTTTCTTTGTCCATTTTATCTTTCATTTCCATGATTTCCTATCAATTTCTTAGTGGACGTGGCTTCCTATGCGTTGCTCTCGGATTCTTCAGTACATTGGTGCACACGGACCGCTCGGAGAATCCTCTGAAAAATTCGATTCTTCGTTAACGCAAATACGATTTGCAAAACTTGATCTGACACACTCGACTATAATAAACGAGATTACTATAATCGAGTAGTAGTAATCGAGTCTTACAGTCGATTTCCTTATCGCGCCTATCGAGTGTGTCGATTAGTTACTCTGTCGCAGCCAATGTTCTTTCTTGTTATATATGTTCTTAGAAGAACATACATGAACGTCAAAAGTATGACCGGGGTAAGACTCGTTGCAGTTGTTATTTTGTTAAGCTGTAATGAAAATTACAAACGTTGCATCGTAGAAGCTGGGATCATTAACCGAAGTTAAATCTCCCCAGCATATAACAATTCTGGATGCTAAACGTGACCGCTCAGTTCGAATGCAAGCACAGTACTTGTCCTCTAAACTGTCCTGTCGTCGCTATTACAACATTGGTCACCATTTAATAAAGGTTATTTAAGTAATTCAGATTTCAATCACAGCGATTCATACTTGCCAACAATTACATACGTGTTAATGATAAAGATTGCTAACAGTGTTTGATAGAAGATGTATGATGCATAAAAGATGCATTGATCGTTACGTTTTTCAATTATTTTTTTTTACTTTTTGTGGTTAAATCAAGCTAACTATTATTTTTCCAAATTTGGTGATATTTATTTCAGAATGTTTATGGTAGTTATAATTATTAATTTATGCGTACACGAAAATAAATTTAAAAGTATTCAGATTGCGTCTTACTACTTTGGTTTTATGAATATGCTGGGTATGATTAGTAAGATCGCGATAAGGCACATGTTTCAAAATTTTGGATAATTTCGTTTTTAATATTAATTGAACTTAAATATTTTCAAAATTGAATTCACGTGTAGGTATTTTCGAGTTTTGAGTCAAGACAGATTTATTTAAATTATTGAGACAAAATTTAACGTACTTTTTAAAGTGAAAGTGTAGTACGAGTTGACTGTTTGGGTTTGAATTGTGTATGATTTTATCAATTAGGCTACAATTCTCCACAGCCAGGCATGATTAATTTAAAAACTCGTCTACTTTAGAAAAGTTTCAGATTGTGTTGTTGCTGAGAGACTATTTTCTCAGATAGAACGTTGTTATTGGTTTTATTGTGGTAGGTGTAATGTACCGCCCATCTATATTGCAACCCGCTTACCTTGATAAGACCTGACAACACCTAGTGTGGTTTGGTCGTAACAATTTTCTAAAATAATTTTATTAATACAGCTTTCTAACTGCGGTTAACGACACGAGCGACGACGAATTATTACGTCCACGCTCAAAGTATGAGATTACATTTGACCCAAGCCACTTTGCCTGGTTACACAAAGTTTTCGGCATTTTCGATGAAGATGGAGACGCAGTTCTAAAAGAACTAATTTTTAGTAGTGGTTAGCCAAAGTAAATACAAAGAAAACGACAAAAAATGTAAAGAGGCAAGCACGTGATAGAGTATTTGTATCTGTCATTGAGCTAGGCTGTTTACACACGACGCCATAGCGATACCATTTATAGCAGGAGATAAATGGTAGCAATATGGTATTCATTTTTACACACAACGATAGTTAGATACCATAAAATTTCACGAAGTAAAATAGTTATTCGTTGTCGTAGTTCCACAGTATGTTATGAAGTGTCATGGTGTGAAGACGTAGAAATCCACTATTGGCGCTAATTCTTAATCGAACAGGAAGAGTTAAACAAGAGCGGCTGTTAATGCAATGCCATTCTATTACAATTGCTCAAATGCATAGTCTCTGGACTGGTATTCGTAGGTTGGAGTTGAATAAAACGAATTATAGGAGGTCACAGACGCATGGTGACATGAGCTCGTCGATGGAGGTCTGAGTTCTCGCGCGTATTCTTTTGCTTTAATTTGTATAATTATTGTCAGTACTCCCATGCGAAACTCCAGTTTTTCATCTTAATCAAACTTTTGAACGGCAGGTGTTACGGATGTAAAAATGCCGTATCTTCATATTTCCTGGTGATTACGGTGGAGGTTGGGAAGTGACTTCTAAGGCTTTTAAAATCGCCCTGTTTGTTTCGTCTACTTGTAATAATTTCTTCCTTTTCGAGCACAAGTGGAACTTGGTCCCAGTGGTGCATTTCTAGCTTATGATGATACGGATGATTCGTCCTCTTCACTTTATTGACTTTTCGTATTGTCACAAATACTGGATTAAGTATCATCTTTTCTAAAATCTTCAGAAAAATTGAAGCTGATCAAAGTACATGTAGTTTTTTTCGCGTTTATCGCCACTTTTCTTTTCAAGGGAAGTTGCAAAGGTGTCTCGAATATGTTTCCATTTGTCTTTGACGGCTTTTCCTGAAATAATGTATTTTTATTGTGCAAATATACACAAAATATTGTTATATGTGGAGGATAGCAATGTAAGAATAATACTTTATTATTTACAGGTACCAAGCTAGTGGGAATACATTTAAGGATGTACATTATACCTATAGGTTAGGTATCTCAGCTATAAGTGAAAGTGTTCAAACGGTCTGTCGACAGTTATGCTTCAAGGGAAGATTATCAGACCATTCCTTCCCAAGAAGGTTAGTTGAATATTGCAGAAAATTTTCAAAGACTGTCACATTTTCCACATTGTACTGGAGCTGTAGGTGGTAAACATATAAGGGTTCAAAAATTCCGGCACAGGGCTCTATGAACTTGAATTATAAACACTATTTTTCTATAGTTCTGATTTCAGTGGTAGATTCCGATTATAAGTTTATTTATGTAGACATAGGAGACATTTTTCAAGAAACTGTATTTTGGACAAAATTAATGTTGGTACGAAAATTGCCATTTGTATCGGTTATATATGAGGCATTTGCACTAAATTAAAATCTGTTACGACCACTTGTGTGACAAAAGGATTTTCAATTACTGATTAACACGAGTCCGATGATTTGTTGAATGTACTTTTGGTATATTGAGCAACAAATGGAGAATTTTCCGTGGAGCTTTAAATGTTTCTAACCATTTGCAAAATATGTTGTAAAATCTTCCGTAATTTTACATAATGTGGTTCGTCAAAATATGACTTTCATTCTAGTGACATGTATGTTGCTGCACATAAAAGAGGGTTACAAATCCGTCAGAGGTGGATATGCTAATGAGCTATGAGATGAATTTGCAAATTATTTTATAAGTCCAGCAGGCTTTTGCCTTGGCGAATAACAAAATATATTGTATTTATCATATACAAGTCATTATTACTTTTATACAAATAAATACGGACTTTTTAAAATTTTTCGTCGACTCACAAGTATGACACAAAATGACTTACCTGCTTCCACTTTCTTCTCTTGCTCCAAATTTTCATAATTTTCGACTAGGAACTGATACATCTCGGTTCACTATTTTGTTTTCTTCAATCTATCTTTGTAATTATCTACTGTTTTGTCCCAAATGAACGGTCTTTGCTCTATCAGTTCAGTCAGAGTTAAAGTGTCGTATGCACCCTTTCTTGCCATCTTACTACTGACGTACAATGCTGCTTGAATGATACTGAACAAATTGCGACCGATTATGGTGAATCCTGTGAAAACATTCATGAACTTGTACTGGTTACAGGAATGGTGGCAATAAAAATAGCGCGATTTCAGTAGAACAGATCGCGCGTTCACGCCATATAGCGTCAGCGTTACCATAGCCGTAATGGTATCGTCTATGATGAAAACGGTTGATTTAAAAACACAGACATTTAGTGTAAAGCAATATTGCAAACATTTGACGTGAGGACGTCAAATACCTTTAAAAATATTTGACATAGAGAAAACTTTCTTCACAAAAATTGTACAGTTCTTAGAGATGCACAATCGGAAAATATTGGTAAGTATACGGGTCGTCCAAAAACATGTGCCATACCAAACATGTCGTTTTTTTAATGAAACACCCTATATATATATATATATATATATATATATATATATATATTTTTAAATTCGGCTTTTTTCCTGATTCTAAAATATACGGTTATCATACCTTATATCCAACAGTTTAATAAATATGATTTTTATTGCAATTATAGGTTAATTTAGTTTTGAGATATCTTTATTTTTTATACAGGGCGGACAAGAATATCTGTTTTAAAATTTCTCAAATTTTCCAAATAGAAAAACCCTGCATTTGATAATTTAACAGTAGGAACCAGAAGTTATGCGCTTATCTTATGGAAATTGCGGTAAGTTGAATATTAATACATGTGAAATCGTTTCAAGTTAAAGAATCTGTGAAAAAGTCTGAAAGAGACAGACTTAATTGAAATTAAACAAGTTAAATCCAAAATGAAACCTTGCACTATAAATTTAAAATAAAGTCATTACTAAAATAAACTTTTTCTCCAACCGCCTAAATGAGACTATATTGTGATAGTATTTCGTACCGAAAGTGGCTGATTTCGGGATTCTTCAGGCTCCATGGCAACTGTAAAAATGTAGTTTAGTTTTGCGCTAGTATTTGAATTTTAAACAAGTGTAAGTTTATTTAAATGTTTTGAGTACAAATCCTCTATAAACACAAATCGACTTTTGCTGTTGCACTATCTGTCACATTTGAATTAAATTTATACAGGTGAAATCTAACTAAAATTGAAAACTACGCGGTAAATCTTTTTTACTAAAAAGTAGAATAATACTGATTCTGTATAAAATGTGTATTATTAATGTCTGATACTTATAGCGACATAAATAAGGGGTTACCAAAAACGTAGTGAACTATAAATAAATGACTGAATATAATGATAAAATTGACTGCAGAACAAATTTTATGTTTTATTTGTACTAAAATGCATTCTCGGGACTCGGAAGATTTCTGTACTACGCTCGTTCCGAAAATTCAAATTCAAATCAAACTTAAGTGACTAATTGAACTAATCGAAATTAGGTACTAGTTAGCAAAAATTGGGTGTACTTATAACTACTAAAGTAAGCGTTCAAAATGTAAATCAATTTGAATAGTAAGCCTTGGATAGCCATATTGACAAACGTTAAAACAAAGTAAAATGAAATAGTCTGCCACTTTCGTTCATTGGCATTTAAAAGTCGTAAATTTTCTTGAAGTTTTCTTAATTATATAGGTTGCTAGAAAATGGAGTTTGATAAAAGTGATTTAATTGATATGATTTTTATACTGGGTGAGTGTCAGAAAATTGTTTATTACCTAACAGAGTTTATAAGGAAAGATTTTCCAATAAACTAAGATATTCAAGAGAAGAGTGGTTTAGAAACCTTTTAGAACGTGTTTTGGAACTTGTTTACTTCAATTAAAGTCTGTCTCTTTCAGACTTGTTTCACCGATTCTTTACATGAATACAAGGAGTTCTGTTTAAAACTTGAAACAATTTAACGTGTATTAATTTCCATAAAATAATGGCATAACTTCTGATTCTACGGTATGAATTATCAAATGCACACATTTTAGAATCACGAAAGATAGCTGATTTCAAATATGCAATAATATATAGGGTGTTCTATTTGAAAAAATGGAGAAATTTTAAAATAGATATTCTTGTTCACCTGTATAAAAAAAAAGGATATCTCAAAATTTGAAGGTAATTTTGAAAAATAGAGCATATGTACTATTTTGTTACATAATCAGAACTATTGTTTATTTTCAATTGTTGAAATTATAATTAACTAAATTAACTTATTATAAGTTTGTTATGAACGAATAAGTTCAAAGGTAAATATGTAATTAAAATTATTATTAATAAAATTAATAATTTTAACTAAATTAACCTTTAATTGCAATAAAATGTTCATATCTATTAAACTATTCGATATAAGGTATGACAAACGTACATTTTTAGAATTAGGAAAAAGCCGAATTTAAAAATAGAAAAATATGTAGGTGTTTCATTAAAAAATTATATGATTCGTATGTCACACGTTTTTGGACGATCCTGAATGCTTACTAATATTTTCCGATTGTGCATCTCTAAAAACTGTACAATTTTTGTGAAGAAAGTTTTTCTCTATCTTAATACTTTTAAGTTATTTGCCGTCCACACACTAATGGGCCACCTGTATATAGGTGCGTGTGACAATGCACTTAGTATAAAGTAAATTCATTAAATTATGCAAAACATGGTTGTACTAGACGAGGTTTATTGTCATGTATATATGTAACACATATGGGTGTGTTTCCATATTTGTAGTTGGAAACTGATGCTGACATGCGTAATGTAATGTGTTGTTACATATTCACACTCAATATGTAATAACAAAATTTGGTACAAATTTTAACTAAGTTGAAATAGTTTTTATATCGCATGTTACTTTCTACACGGCTTTCAGTTGATTTTTCACAACGTTTTTCTATACATAGTCAAGGTGAGAACGATGGAAGCAATCCGAATAAACCGGATTTTTATATCATATGCCTTATAAAAGTAATCACAGGCACGGATGATTCAGCAGAATAGAAATAAATCTCTTTGGCTTAAAAACTACGAAGGGAAATAATCACATGTGTATCAACGTGAATAACGTTTTATCAAATACATTTATGCTGATAGAAAGCTTTGCTTAAAAATACATGTTTTTCTGTATTATTCAATACCCATAAGTGCTCACCTTAAATATAAATTTCTTTGTGTATTACACCTACACATGAAGAAATTTCTTTGTCAAAGATTGAATTTGATTGTTTAACATTGAACGGTCTTTTTTGATTGAAACGTAATACAATGAAAAACCGTGCAGTAACGTTATATCGACACCTACCCTTTTATAATTATTTATCTTTTATGGCATTTTCCTTAACGTAACAAATGCGCCTGACTATAACAAATACCTCTCTTAACCTTTATGTGTAATAATTCAATAAGAGAAACCCAATCAATATGGTATAATGTCGTTTAGAG